>QRFJ01000284.1:639266-687740 GCA_006176705.1 Cocos nucifera
CACTCGATTGAACCTAACGTTCTTCTTTTACTATCATAAATAAGTTGTCCTGACTGAGCCAAAGGAGTTTGTGCTCAATCAGAGGCCTTCATATGGTCTGACTGGAGGTTGTCCAAGTCAGAAAAGGTTGTCTTATTTTGTAAGACATTACCTGCCATTTTTGGTCACCTGCCATTTCTTGTTCTTTGACTTTGGTCAAAAGTCTACCTTTGACTGGTCAAATGTTGACCATTGACACTTTGACTTTTGACCACATGTCATGCACCTATTGGAGAGCTGGTGGGGGCCTGTCCCCCTGCCAGAACCTGGCAAGGAAGAGGGCGCACGCCACCCTTGGCGTGTGCCCAAGTTGGAGGCGCCTAGGAGTCCCTGTTGGATAGGGACTCCATCTCCTTTTTGGATTCCAATTAGAGTTCTCCTAAGAACCAACTTTGACTGGTCTTAGGCACCCTCTAAGGAGGAATCCAGGGGACTCTATTCCCACCAATCAGATTTAGATCTGATTTCATAAAGAGTTGTGATTGGTTGGGAAGAAGAGGAGTTGGATCACAGACAGTCTATAAATAAGACCCTGCGCCCAACCCAGATTGTATGATTGGAAAGTGATTGATTGAATCACAATTCCCCATGCCCCAAGGCTGCCTCTCCCCTCTTCCTCCATGCCAAACCACCTTCTCCCTCTCCTCTCCACGTCCAAAAGGAGTTTTGGACCTTGGTTGGTGCAATCCAGATCAAGAGAAAGGCGACTGAAAGCTAGAAGGCTGCGCTGCTGCAAAGGACGACTGCTGATCTTCAAAAGGAGTTTTGAAGATCCTCCAGATCAGATCCAGATCTAATTTTTGGAGACATGATAGAGAAGAAGAGGATCTCTAGATCCAGCCTGAGTGGATACCGGTAGAGGCCAGGCACTTGCGTGGCTAGATCCAGAACCTTCCGCTGCATACAGGATCATCAACGGGTAATAGGATTACCCACGTCAAGGTAAATTAAATTTGATTTAATTTATCTTAATTTTATTTTAATTTATTAAAATAATAATAATTAGATCTAAAATATCTTAGATCTGATCTAGATCAAAGAGAAAAATTTTTGAAATATATCTCTTGATCTGATCAGATCTGAACGAACCTGGATCGGAAAATCAGGATTTCCCTTCAACTGGTATCAGAGCCAAGGTTCTAAAAGTGTTTAGATCTAATTTTAAATTTATTTTAATTAAAAAATAAATGATTTTAGATGTCACATGAGATGTGATCAGATCTAAAATCAGAAAAAATTAAAATTAAATGATTTGGATCTAAGATTAGAAAATATGCATGACTAGTTCTAAAATAGAATAGTTCTATAGAATAGTCTTGCATGTTTTTAATTTAATTTGATTAAATCATATTTTAGATCTATTTATTTACTATTTTTTGATATTATAATGGTTATAATAACATCTAAAAAATAGCAAATAAAAATTATTTAATTTTAAATATCATATGAGATATGATTGATGCATGTCTAGACTAGTTGTAGAATAGTTCTACATAATTATCTAGATTAGAATTTATTTTGATTAGATCAATTTAAATCTAATTTTTTAGATTATTATGAGATAATTTAGATCTAAAAATATGCATGATTCGATACATGAGATGTATGCAAAATATGCCATGATTAGATCTAATTTGTATATGAGATATATGATATAGATCTAAAACTGTTTTGTAGTATTGCATGTTCCTGATTAAGGCGTTCCTCTTGGCCGTCCGGTCATAAGAATGAAGAAGGGTTTAAAGGCCCTCTCTTTCCCATTCGATGGGGTGTTCTTATGATGTGTAGGGGTGCTGCGTGTTCGTCCTTAATCAGAAACCCAAAACTTACTTTCTGCAAAACCCTAGATCCTGAAACCCTAGGATTTATTGTGCATATTTTGTTTATGAACCCTACTTAATTAAAAATTAAGATTATGGAATATTAATTAGGTCTAAAATTGAGAATTTCAGATCTAAGACATATTCATAATACTGGGTTCGGGCTTGGGTAGCTCAATTAGGTCTAAGCGGTTGATCAAACCGAATCAAGAGTTGGTTAGATGGGATCAACAATGCTTAAATTGACCAGCCTAATAGGATTAAGTCTGGGTCAAGATCGAGTCACGATCAAGCAAGACCTAATTAGGCTCAGAGGTTAGAGTCTGGATTGTAGGCTAACCCAATTGGTTCTGACTCAACAATTTGGTGTCTAAGGTAAGTTTGGCACATACGACCGACTGATTTTTAATTGGAAGCTACTCGACCTGAATGCATTCTTGTACGAGTTAATGGCATATTCCTTCCACCGATCTCACTTACCTGGCCATATCTGTTGACACAGTTCTGATCTGAGGTGGTCAATAATCCGAGCTAACCCATGCCACTAGGTTAGTCATAATTGTTATGACTATGACAAGTCTAGTTTAATGAGACCTGAATCAATTCTCCCTAAGAAAAGATTAAGTCTGAGGTCTTCCACCATTGTAGATGTGCGGGCCCTTCCCGGGGTTGATTGTTCTCGGCTGGATACAGTGGCTCAGTTGCACCGGGAAAAGATGCAACCATGTCTATTAGGCATTGGATGCTATGGGCTGGAGGATGAGTTGGGCTCAATATTTTGGATACGGTGAGAGACTCAATTAGGAACCCAGTCTATGCAAATGGTGGGTCTGACTTAACTAAGGAGTGGATCAATATTTCGGATACGGTGAGATTCATGAATTAGAGACCAAGTTTGGGTGCACCATGATTAGAGAATCATTGAACAAGAGTTGTTCACTCATTGGCTAACCCATCACCAATAACTGTTAGGTGAGGTGATGAGTCAGTTGGTGAGACCGCACCACCCACTAGAAATCATTAATCATGGAGATTTTTGCATCTCTACAGAGGGAGTGTAGGGATCCGAGAAAATAGTGGAAGCTAATTTATTTAAAAATAAAATCTTCTAAATAAATTGGTCAAGTCATAATTACAGTATCTAACTAGAATCTTTGACTCTCTACAGAAAAATGTCTGCGTCCAACCCATTAGGCACGTATCCTGGACACACATAGACTGACCGGACCCAATTATAAAGATTGGCTCAGGAACTACAAAATTATTTTGGGTTTTGAGAAGTTAACCCATGTTTTGGACCAGGACCCTCCCACCTTACCAGCCCGTCCATCTATTGAACAGAGAGCATCTCTGGAAAAAATGGATAGACGAAGATAATAAGGCCAGATATTACATGTTGGGCTCGATGTCTGATGAGCTCCAGCGCCAACATGAAGATATCGGGACTGCTCGCCAAATGTTGGCTCACCTACAGGAGATGTTTGGTGAACAGAGTCGCGCAGCCAAATATCAAGTCACGAAATGACTTTTTAAGGCTAAGATGCATGATGGGCAGTCAGTCCAAGATCACTGTCTGACAATGATCAAGGACATGGAAGAGCTTGAGAAGCTCGGTGTGAAGTTAGACTTGGATCTGCAGAACGATATTATTCTGCAATCCTTGACTGATGCATATGGGCAATTCATCATGAATTACCACATGCATAAACTTCAAAATTCCTTGGCCGAATTAATGAATATGCTGGTTACCGCTGAGCTTTCTATGAAAGGTTCTAAAGGCTCAGTTCTTGCTATGGAATGGACTTCTTCCAAAAGAAAGTCTTATGGAAAGAAAAAGAAGTCTGTGAAAAAGCAAAAGGTGGAAGGAACAAAGAAGAAGAAGGCAGAGCCGAAGAAAAAGGCCGATGTCAAAGGAAAGTGTTTCCATTGCAACAGCGACGGCCATTGGAAGCGGAACTGCCCTACTTACCTGGCCACCCTGAAGAACAAGAAGGAAGGTCCTTCTGGAGGTATGCTCGTTATTGAGTCTAACCTTACGATTTCTTCTGCATCCAGTTGGGTGCTTGACTCTGGTTCTAGTGCTCATCTGTGCACTTCCATGCAGGGTCTTGAGGATAGCAGGAGGCTGAGGGATGGAGACATGATCCTACGCATCGGTAATGGAGCAAGAGTTGCTGCAGTAGCCGTGGGAACATACCCTCTTCGATTACCATCTGGTTTAGACTTAGTTTTAAAAGACTGTTATTATGTGCCTGCAGCTAGCAGGAATTTGATTTCTGTTTCATGCTTAGCACAAGAAGGCTATGTGATTACCTTCTTTAAGGACCATTGTAACATTCTTTATGAAAGAAATAAAATTGCAAATGGTTTCCTTATTAATGGTCTTTATCAGCTACATATTGATGTACCTATTCTAACTATCGAGCAAAACGTGAATGCCAAACGACCTAGGGATAGTCCAAACGACAGATATCTATGGCACCTGAGATTAGGTCATATAGCAGAAGATAGGATCAACAAATTGGAGAAAAATGGGCTATTGAGTCCATTGACTTTCGAGTCATATCCAACTTGTGAATCTTGTCTTCAAGGCAAAATGACTAAACTCCCTTTTGTTGGACATGGGGAGAGGGCCACAGATCTCCTTGCCCTAGTACATACTGATGTGTGCGGCCCATTTGATGTGCCGGCTAGAGGCAATTTTGTCTACTTCATTACCTTTACCGATGATCTGTCTAGGTATGGGTATGTGTATCTTATGAGACACAAGTCTGAAGCTTTTGAAAAGTTCAAAGAATTCAGACATGAAGTAGAAAAACAAACTGAAAAACCCATTAAGGTTCTTCGATCAGATCGAGGAGGTGAATACCTTAGCCGAGAATTCCTAGACTATCTCAAGAAAAATGGCATAGTCTCTCAATGGACTCCACCAGGAACACCTCAACTCAACGGGGTTTCAGAATGGAGAAATCGGACTCTATTGGATATGGTTCGATCCATGATGAGCTTCACAGACCTCCCTGATTTTCTTTGGGGACATTCATTGTTAACTTCAATTTATCTACTGAATAGGGTTTCCCTCTAAAACCGTTCCTACCACACCGTATGAGATATGGCACGGTAAGAAACCAAGTCTGAGTCATCTCAGAATTTGGGGTTGTCCGGCTCATGTCAAAAGACAACAAGCGGACAAGTTAGAGTTTAGGTCCTTTAGAGCTCGATTCATAGGATATCCTAAAGAGTCATTAGGATACTATTTCTACATTCCAGAAGACCACAATGTGATTGTGAGTCGACATGCCATCTTTCTTGAAAAATAGTTTATTCAAGATAGCGGCATTGGAAAGCAGATTAAGCTTGATGAGAAAGTCTCACAAGTACAACGAGCTAAGGACCAATTGGAACCAAATCAGGTTGAGCCAATAAGAACACTACCTCCTCCACCTCGTAGATCGGAAAGAGTTTCCCGTCCCCCTGAAAGATACTTAGGTATTATTTCAGAGGAAGTAGAGAAAATGTTCCTCGTAGGTAATGGTGCTCATGGTGATGATCCCAAAACCTACAACGAGGCGATATCAGATATCGACTCCGAGAAATGGCTAGAGGCAATGCAGTCAGAAATTGACTCGATGCACTCAAACCAAGTCTGGACCTTGGTAGATCCACCAGAAGGTATAGTACCTATTGGGTGTAAATGGATCTTCAAGAGAAAGATTGGTGCAGATGGGAATGTGGAGACATTCAAGGCTAGACTAGTGGCAAAAGGTTATAGTCAATGCGAAGGCATTGACTATCAGGATACCTTTTCCCCAGTGGCTATGCTAAAATCCATCCGCACATTGCTTGCCGTTGCAGCCTATTTCGATTATGAAATATGGCAAATGGACGTGAAAATGGCATTCTTAAATGGATATCTTGAGGAAGATATCTATATGGAACAGCCGCTAGGTTTCACATCCAGTGATACTGATCACAAGGTTTGCAAGCTGCAAAGGTCCATATATGGACTTAAGCAAGCATCTCGGAGCTGGAACACTCGTTTCAATGATGTGATCAAAAAGTTTGGTTTCATCAAAAATGAAGAGGAACCATGTGTTTTCAAAAAGGTCAGTGGGAGCGCTGTTGTCTTCCTCGTATTGTACGTGGATGACATCCTCCTTATTGGGAATGATATTCCCATGTTGACAACAGTCAAAATATGGTTGTCCAAGGAATTCTCCATGAAAGACCTAGGTGAAGCATCCTTTATTCTAGGAATTAAGGTCTATAGGGATAGACCGAATAGGATGCTAGGACTTTCACAGAAGATGTACATAGAGAAAGTACTAAAGAGGTTTAGTATGGAAAACTCTAAGAGGGGATTAATACCCTTCAGACATGGTATTCATCTTTCCAAGAAGATGTGCCCTAGCACACCTGAGGAAATAGAACGCATGAGCAAGATCCCTTATGCTTCTGCAATAGGGAGCCTCATGTATGCCATGCTATGTACACGACCTGATATAGCCCATGCTGTGAGTGTCACAAGCAGATATCAGTCAAATCCAGGTGAAGAACACTGGACTTCTGTGAAATGTATCCTTAAGTACTTGAGAAGAACTAAGGATATGATGTTGGTCTTTGGTAATGGAGAACTCCAAGTCCAGGGATACACAGACTCGGATTTCATGTCCGATATAGATGATCGAAAGTCGACATCTGGAAGTCTGTTTGTGTGCAATGGTGGTGCTGTCAGCTGGAAGAGTTCCAAGCAAACGGTGATACCATCCTCATCCATTGATTACCTCGAGAAGGGTTACGTCGAGGTCAAGAGAGTCAACTCCACAGATAATGTGGCAGACCCACTTACAAAGCCGTTGGGCCAGCAGAAGATCGAAGCCCACCTTGAGAAGATGGGACTTAGACTTGTAGCCAATTGGCTTTAGGACAAGTGGGAGATTGTTAGATATATGTGCCCTAGAAGCCAGAATTGGCTGACACTTGTAATACACTTCTAGGGGCAAAATTATAATTTTGACTAATAATCAATAAAATGGGTTATTTTCTATCACATATGTGTATTTAGTGTCTGTGATACATCCTTTGAGTTAATGGTAATGATAATTCATATTTTCAAGAGTTGAAAATTTAAGACATGAATAATCATTATTAACTCATAAAATGCTCCCGACCATAGGATCATCACGAGGATGGTGATTGATCCGAAAGGTTGGTGTACAATCGCTTCTCTTTAGTAGATGAGTCTTGAGTCTACGGTGTGGAGACACCGGAGCGAGAGTACAGGTACTCGTTAGAGAACGAGGGCACTGAGCGTGACCACCTCGAGTAGTCATTAGGGAGTCTACCTTCTCGTCAATGACTGACTCGATGCTGCAGTAGTGTGTCTGGTTCTTTGACCTGAGGTGCATCGGCAGTTCACCTTGAGGGTGTTATAGTTTGACTACACCATTACTCGGTCTCCTAGCCATATGGAACCCTGAGGTGTATGTTGGCTATAGCATGTTCATTGTAGGAACTGGATTGCATCAAGATGGAATCTATCTACCTCGGTGGTAGAGGAGCAGCCCTATGATGATCATGAGAATCAAGTCCAGAAGCCCATGGCCATGGCAGAGTGAAATAATAGAAAGAGTTTCTATTTAGATTTTCACATCGGACTCGAATCGAATGATTACATCATATGACAGAAACTAGGGTTTGACGAGTTCACCTTAACCCTAATCTGATCGGGGCTCAAGATAGAAGAACTTAATCACACAGGTAGCTGCACCAAGAGGTTCGCATTCAGCTCTGATGGGTTGCCACCATATACTGCTAGGTGTCACTGGTGGATTTTGGGAGCAATTAGAATGATTTAGATGATCGATCATTCTAGCTGTTCGAATCAGAAGAGTTCTGATCCATCGAAAGGAGTTTCGATGATGTCGATGATAGAGATCATGACATATCCCATTACCATACAGAACTGAACCTAACTGGGTCACACAAACAAGGGTTTGAATCTGGTGATCATCAATTGAACTGATCTAGTTCAATTGATCTGAATGAGATTCAATTAGGTTCAAGGAAATCGTGCTAGCACTCGATTGAACCTAACGTTCTTCTTTTACTATCATAAATAAGTTGTCCTGACTGAGCCAAAGGAGTTTGTGCTCAATCAGAGGCCTTCATATGGTCTGACTGGAGGTTGTCCAAGTCAGAAAAGGTTGTCTTATTTTGTAAGACATTACCTGCCATTTTTGGTCACCTGCCATTTCTTGTTCTTTGACTTTGGTCAAAAGTCTACCTTTGACTGGTCAAATGTTGACCATTGACACTTTGACTTTTGTCCACATGTCATGCACCTATTGGAGAGCTGGTGGGGGCCTGTCCCCCTGCCAGAACCTGGCAAGGAAGAGGGCGCACGCCACCCTTGGCGTGTGCCCAAGTTGGAGGCGCCTAGGAGTCCCTGTTGGACAAGGACTCCATCTCCTTTTTGGATTCCAATTAGAGTTCTCCTAAGAACCAACTTTGACTGGTCTTAGGTGCCCTCTAAGGAGGAATCCAGGAGACTCTATTCCACCAATTAGATTTAGATCTGATTTCATAAAGAGTTGTGATTGGTTGGGAAGGAGAGGAGTTGGATCACAGACAGTCTATAAATAAGACCCTGCGCCCAACTCAGATTGTATGATTGAAAGTTTTGATTGAATCATAATTTCCCATGCCCCAAGGCTGCCTCTCCCCTCTTCCTCCATGCCAAACCCACCTTCTCCCTCTCCTCTCCATGTCCAAAAGAGTTTTGGAGCTTGGTTGGTGCAATCCAGATGAGAGAAAGGCGATTGAAAGCTAGAAGGCTGCACTGCTGCAAAGGACGACTGCTGATCTTCGAAAAGAGTTTTGAAGATCCTCCAGATCAGATCCAGATCTAATTTTTGGAGACATGATAGAGAAGAAGAGGATCTCCAGATCCAGTCCGAGTGGATACCGGTAGAGGCCAGGCACTTGCGTGGCTAGATCCAGAACCTTCCGCTGCGTCACAGGATCATCATCGGATAATAGGATTACCCACTTCAAGGTAAATTAAATTTGATTTAATTTATCTAATTTTATTTTAATTATTAAAATAATAAAAATAGATCTAAAACATCTCAAATCTAATTAGAATTAAAGAGAAAAATTTTTGAAATATATCTCTTGATCTGATCAGATCTGAACGAATCTGATCCAAAAAATCAGGATTTTCCTTCATGGAGGAGATCTTATCTCCAGCAGAAGTTAAAGAAGATCTTATCTCCTATTGACGTAGACTCTGAAGCTCGGAGAAGATCTTATCTTCAGCAGCTGAGGTTGATAGAGATCTTATCTCATGATTGATGTTGATGTTGGAGCTTGAAGGAGATCTTATCTTCCAATCAAGGTTGAAGAAGATCCTGTCTCCTATTGTTGGGCACAATGGGACCGTTGTTGGGATCTCTTTCTCTCATCTCGTCTAAAATAAACGAGGCCTTCGACTTTGCTCACATTAGGATGAGGTTCTTCCTCCTATTCCTAAGGGACTGTGGGGCCACATAAGGGTCATTGTCAGAGCCTCTCCTCCATCTCATCTAAAATGAACGAGGGCTTCGACTTTGCTCACATTAGAATGAGGTTCTCCTCCTATTCCTAACGAGCTATGGGGGTCCATAAGGACCATTGTCAGGGCCTCTCCCCCATCTCGTCTAAAATGAATGAGGCCTTCGACTTTGCTCATGTTAGGATGAGATTCTCCTTCCTATTTCTAACGGACTATGGGGGCACATAAGGGTTGTTGTCAGGGCCTCTCCCTCCATCTCGTCTAAAATGAATGAGGCCTTCGACTTTGCTCACGTTAGGATGAGATTCTCCTCCTATTTCTAACGGACTATGGGGGCACATAAGGGTTGTTGTCAGGGCCTCTCCCTCTATCTCGTCTAAAATGAATGAGGCCTTCGATTTTGCTCACGTTAGGATGAGATTCTCCTCCTATTTCTAACAAGCTGTGGGAGCATACAAGGGCCGTTGTCAGGATCTCTCCCCCCATCTCGTCTAAAATGAATGAGGCCTTCGACCTGCTCATGTTAGGACGAGATTCTCCTCCTATTTCTAATATGACCACTTTTGGTTGCTTCTTTCATTCTCAGATTCTCTGAGTTTCAAGGTCATGGGAGCGTTGCTGCTCCAAACTTCTTCAGGCATTAAGTTCTGGACCAGATGACCTCCTCTATTTCAGACCAGTCTTCCTATGGGCCATCCCAATTTGGGTCAAGCTTTTTCTAGCTCTGAGGCTGAGAGATGGCGGCTTGCCGAAGTACTAAGCCCCCCAGAGATAGCGTTGATGATGCCGAAAGTGGCCGATCTTCTTGTTGTTCCTCCCTCATTGATGGTTCTAGCTGCAATAGCGTCCTTGGCTAATCTTCTCTAGCTTTAGGCCTGCATCCGTGGAGCATTGAGGGGGGCGTAGTTGTGAAACCTTCTGGGGGATGCCCTTCCATCGGAGCTTCCTTGATGATGAGCTCGAGAAGGAGTTCGGGCTCGCTTGCGCTCGGAGGGAGGCCATGAGCGTGGTCGAGCTTCATTTGATCCTCTTGTGAAACTTTCTGGGGGAAGAACTTCGTGTCCTTTTATCAGGGCTTCCTTGACGACGAGCTCGATTAGGAGTTTGGGCTCACTTGCGCTCAGGAGGAGTCCATGAGCATGGCCGAGCTTCATTCGATCCTTTTTGTGAAACCTTCTGAGGGGAGAACTTCGTGTCCTTTTGTTGGAGCTTCCTTGACGATGAGCTCGATTAGGAGTTCGAACTCGCTTGCACTTCGAGGGAGTCCGTGAATATGGCCGAGCTTCATTCGGCCCTCCTGTGAAACCTCCTGGGGGGAGAACTTCATGTTCCCTTTTGTCTGGGCTTCCTTGACGATGAGCTTGATTAGGAGTTTGAGCTCGCTTGCGCTCGGAGAGAGTCCCGTGAGCATGACCGAGCTTCTTTCAGTCCTCCTATGAAATCTTTTGGGGAAAGAACTTCGTACCTTTTTGTCAGGACTTCCTTGATGACGACGAGCTCGATTAGGAGTTTCGGGCTCGATTGCGCTCAGGGGGGGTCCGTTAGCATGGCCGAGCTTCATTTGGCCCTCCTGTGAAACCTCCTAGGGGGAGAACTTCATGCCCTTTTATCTGGGCTTCCTTTTGACGACGAGCTTGATTAGAAGTTCGAGCTCGCTTGCACTCAGAGGAGAGTCCGTGAGCATGGTCGAGCTCCTCAATCCATCGATCCATCCTCCATAGTTTTTGATCAAGGACGTCATCTTGATCGCAGACCCTGAAAGGCTTCCGACTGTAGATGGAGAATGTTTCTTTCGGAGAAGAATCATGATCTGAATAAGGATTCTTTGCTCTCTATTTCTCCTTCCCAGGGGCGACGGGTATGGTATCCCAAGTGCTCTTCCTTGGGAATGGTTTCTAACCTCCTGATGGTGGATTTTCTGATGGAATTACCATCGAGGGCTGCCGCATGGCCTGCACCATCTCGGTGAGGTACCGAATCCACTGCATCAATAGGTTAAACTACTTAAGATCTACTATGGTCGTCAATGGAGGAGGAGGTTGAAGCATCGATATCGGAGCTGAAATGGATGGATCTGACGACAGAAGCGGTAGATCTTCTTATAGTCATCTTCTTTGGAGGTATTTCTTAGGATTGAGGAAGAGGATGGAGATGAACCTTGAAAAAGAAGATCCAAAAGATCGACTGAGCACTTCTTTAAGAATAAGGATACCTCAGGAATAGAGGGCCCTCCTTCTAGCGTCAATTCTATTGGTGCAGAATCTGGTTGACGTTGGATCGAACTGGAGTCAAGGAAGACGAGGTCACCATCGGTGAGCTACAAAATAGAGTCTCATTCGGAAGTCGATGGTGGTGGCTCTAGCAGGATCCTTCGACGATTAAGTCAGCTCTTCTGATCAATAGAAATGAAGTGCTCGGGAAAGAGTTCGACAGAGTTTTGAAAAAAAGAAGAGAGTTTAGAAAAAACATATCTGAAGAATCTCTTTTTATAGATGGAGTCTGTAGTAGATTGATAGTAACAGCCATATCATTCGGTAGTAGACTGCATGGGATTTACTATGGAGAGAGAGATATCTCAGCTGATAGTGGCACCATGACCAGTCTGATACAGTGAGGCTGCATGAAATTTGCTATGAAGAGAGAGATATTGCCAGACTGATAGTGGCGGCCATACCGTCTAGTCATGGACCGCATGAGATTTATTATAGAGAGAAAGATATTATCAGATCGATAATGGCAACCATGCCATCTGATGGAAGCATGTGTTCGGAGTTCGACTGAGCTGGAGGAGTCCAACTGTAAGAGTAATTCGGAAGGAGGTCGACTCCAGAAAGAATCCGATTGAAGAAGAAATCTAGAAAGAAGATTCGACTCCTGGAAGGAATGCTAACTAGAGGACTTTGAAAGAAGTCTGGCTCCTGAAGAAGTTCGAAAGGAGTTCGGCTCCTGGAGGAGTCCGACTGCAGGAGCAATTCGGAAAGGAGGTTGGCTCCTAGAGGAATCCGACTGAAGAAGAAATTCGAAAGAAGTTTGGCTCTTGGAGAAATCCGACTGAAGGAGAAGTTTGAAAGAAGTTCGGCTACTGTAGAAATTCGATTGGAGGAGAATTCTGAAAGAAGTTTGGCTCCTGGAGGAGTCCGAACTGTAGGAGCAATCCAGATTTAGGAGTTTGGCTTCTAGAGGAATCCGACTGAAGGAGAAATCCGTAAGGAAGTTTGACTCCTGTAGAAATCTGACTGAAGAAGAAGTTCGGAAGGAGTTCGGCTCTTGGAGGAACTTGACTGAAGAAGAAATTTGGAAGGAATTTAGCTCCTAAAGGATCACAACTGAAGAAAAAATTTGAAAGAAGTTTGGCTCTTGGAGGAGCTTGATTGAAGAAGAAATTCAGAAGGTGTTTGACTCCTGGAGGAACTTGACTGAAGGAGAAATCTAGAAGGAATTTGGCTCCCAGAGGATCTCGACTGAAGGAAAAATCTGGAAGGAGTTTGCTCTTGAAGGAGCTTGACTGAAGGAGAAATTCGAAAGGAGTTCGGCTCCTGGAGGAGTCCGACTAAAGAAGAAATCTGTAAGAAGTTTGGCTTCTGTAGAAATTGGACTGAAGAAAAAATCCGAAAGGAGTTCGACTTCTGAAGGATCTCGACTGAAGGAGAAGTCTGGAATGAGTTTGGCTCCTAGAGGAGAATGACTGAAGGAGAAATCCAAAAGAAATTTGGCTCCTGAAGGAGTTTGATTGGTAGAGAGGTCTGAAAGGAGTTTGGCTTCTGAAGGAGCTTGACTGAAGGAAACATTTGAAAGAAGTTCAACTCCTAGAGAAGTCCGACTGGTGGAGAGATTCGGAAGGAGTTCTACTCCTACAGAAATTTGACTAAAGGAGAAATTTGGAGGGAGTTCGGCTCTTGGAGGAGTCCGACTGAAAAAGAAATCCAGAAGGAGTTTGGCTCCTAGAGGATCTCGACTGAAGAAGAAATCCATATGGAGAAGCCCAAAAGGAGTTCGACTCTTGGAGGAATGTCCAATTGAAGGAGAAGTCCGAAAGGAGTTCGACTTCTGGAGGAACTTGACTTGAAGAAAAAATTTGGAAGGAGTTCGGCTCCTGGAGGATCTCGACTGAAGGAGAAATCTGGAAGGAGTTCAACTCTTGCAGGAGCTCGACTGAAGGAGAAATTCTAAAGGAGTTCGATTCCTAGAGGATCTCGACTGAAGGAGAAATCCATAAGGAGTTCGGCTCCTGGAGGAATCTGACTGAAGAAGAAATTCGGAAGGAGTTCGGCTCCTAGAAGAGTTCAACTGAAGGAGAAATCCATAAGAAGTTTGGCTCCTATAGAAATCCGACTGAAGAAAAAATCTGGAAGGAGTTCGGCTCCTGGAGGATCTTGACTAAAGGAGTAGTCCGAAAGGAGTTCAACTCCTAGAGGAGCTTGACTGAAGAAAAAATCCAGAAGGAGTTTGGCTCCTGGAGGAGTCCGACTAGTGGAGAGATTTGGAAGGAGTTTGGCTCCTGGAGGAGCTTGACTGAAGGAGAAATCTGGTAGAAGTTTGGCTCCTGGAGAAGTCCAACTGGTGGAAAGATTCGGAAGGAGTTCGGCTCCTGAAGGAACTTGACTGAAGGAGAAATTCGTAAGAAGTTTGGCTCTTGAAGGAGTCCGATTGAAGGAGAAATTCGTAAGGAGTTTGGCTCCTATAGAAATCCGACTAAAGAAGAAATTCGAAAGGAGTTCAGCTCCTGGAAGAGTCTGCTTGAAGGAGAAATCTGGAAGGAGTTTGGCAGCTGGAGGAGTTCAGCAACTGAAGGAGTTCAGCTGGAGTTCGACAACTGGAGGAGTCCGACTGGAGTTCGATCGCTAGAGGAAGAATTTTTTATCGAAGCTCTTCCATGATTATCGGTTGCATTATGCCAAGTATCAGACTGGACTTCAACAGGAGCGGGGTTTATCCCCAACAAGACTCAAATATAAGTTTCATAATCCCTAATGCTAGAATTGGAACTTATCTTTCATCTTCAACATTTAGGCATCTTTCACCTTGCTCGAATCTGCTACTGACCTGCAATCCCTGCAACGAATTGCAAATATGGTAAGGGCTTTCAGTATTCAATACCCAGTCAGTAATATCACAAATAGAGAAATTGCAAGGAGTTACCATATAAGTACCTTACCCAGTAATAATTTGCTGCTTTCTTGGCCTGTTCAGATCCAGGAAGGCAATATACTAAGGATAGTTCCTCTTTCAATGCTCCTACTTCTTGTAGAAGAAGTACTCTACTTGACTCTCATCGGGCTTAGTCTTCTTAGTCTGACCCCGCATAGATGTCCCAGTTTGAACTTGCATCTTCTTAGACTTCTTCTTATTCTTCTTTCCTTTCTTAAAAGATCAAGAACTAGAAGAAGATCCTCCCACCAAATTCACAGACTCTTTGTGAAGTTGGTGATTGTTCTCAAACTTCTAAAGCAATCCCAGCAACCCATGGTAATTGACTTCAGGCTTTGTCATTCTATAATGAGTAAGGAAAGGAAGGTAAGACTTGGGCAATGAGTTCAGAATAGCATTTTTTTCTAGCTAATAATGCAAGAAAAAATCAAGCTTGCTCAAATGCTCAATCAACTCAATCATGCATAATACATGATTAGTGACTGATGTGCCATCCCTCCTTTGGGCGTTGAAGATGATACAACTAGTCTTATGCCTCTTAACGTCATCAAGTGTGCTAGAAAACTCGTTCGATACTTAAAGCATGTCTTCTAGTCGAGCTGACTCGAACCTATGATTGAACTCATCACTTATAGCCACTAGCATAATGCAATGCATCATAGTTCGATCATTGAGCCACTTCTGATAAATGTCTCTGACCATACCACATGCATTCTAGGCTGGCTCCTAAGATGCTGGATCTATCAAAACATACAAAATCTATTTATGCTCAAGCACAATCTTCAATTTTTGCTACCAACTACTGAAGTTGGCTTTCACCATCTTGTCATCATCCAATAATGATTGGAGTGATAGGGTAGTGACCATAACTGTACAAAGAAAAACCAAGACCTAAATAGTAAATGATTTATTAAACCTGAAGATTTAGACTTTAATCAAAAGATTCTCTCACTATTTTATTCAAATTGGTAGCCTCTACCTCCAATTCGAAGAATTATCCTTACTTTTTAGTGGGTACTAGAATCCACATAGACTACACACAAGCCCGATTTTGGCTGGTCAACCCATGTACATCTAAGGATAAGTTTATAATCAATTATTTCTCTAAATAACTTTTAGTAATTTAATTTTGCCCTAGTCCCTAATTAGTAGGCTTTGGCCTCCACTGAAAAGGTCCAGTTAGGTCTAACCATTAACATAACCATACTTGGTCCATCTAACTAATGAATGGTTATGCCCAACTTTGGTTGATCAACCTAACCATTATTTAGAGAGACGCGACCAAGAAATTGTATTATGAATGATAATTTTATTTGTCAATAAGCACCAGGCCTTTGGGCCTCCAATGATTATCCAACTAATGGACCCATTATCATTCAATTTAATGAGAGGCTATGATCTAGTTATCATCATAACTATTTTATTTTTAAGAACCTAATAATTTTAGAGGATTTGATTAATATGTTTTAAGAGAAGTGAGTTAGATGAATCAGCTAATCATGATCCTCCCACTGACTTCATCAAGTCATATTAAGGAAGACCATTAGATAGGCTAGTCTAGGAGCACCTAAATCAGTCACACTAATTTACTTAGCTAATATGGGTCAGCTCGAATTATCAAGTGATCTGATCAAAATATTACTTTACCGTAAAGGCTAGGTATGTAAGATTGGTGGGGGGATATGCCATTAACTCATCAAAGACTGAATCAAGATGATGAGTGGCTCCCAATTAAAGACCGTCGGTCAAAGCTGCTAGACTTACTTTAGACACTGATTAGTTAAATAATTTTGATTGGATCAACCTAACATTTTGGTCTAGACTGCTTCGCCAAAAATCAAGTCTATTTTGGTTCGCGTTAAAGATAAGGACTTGACCAACTACAACTATTGTAATTGATCTAAAGAGATCCTGACCTAATCTAAGACAACAATTGATTAGATTTAGTCAATTTTCTAATTAAGTCCATTCTTTAATCTAATCTTAGGTCTAACCCAATTAACTCTAACCTATTAACCCAAGTTTTATGATTTATGCCTTAAGATCTTCAATTCATAATCTTATATCCTAAACAAAATAATTCTTAATTAAGTTTTGAGTTGAGGATTAGGGTTTGGCATTTCAAAAATGATTTTAATATTTATAAAATATTTTTAT
The DNA here is from genome assembly GCA_006176705.1 of Cocos nucifera. Taxonomy (NCBI): domain Eukaryota; kingdom Viridiplantae; phylum Streptophyta; class Magnoliopsida; order Arecales; family Arecaceae; genus Cocos; species Cocos nucifera. The sequence goes on from QRFJ01000284.1 coordinate 655,986, forward strand.
AATATGGTTCTATCAATCAAGTTGCATGTTTGATTCATAATCAATATGCAAATAATAAATAACATAAACATAAATCTACTTTAGATCTAATCTAAACATATTCATGGTCATGTACATCAAATTGAAACAATTTTAATTCCAAACAACCATAAATCACCTTAGATCTAATCTAACATTTTTATGATGATATAAAACCAAATTGAAATACTTTAAAATAAATCATAAAATTTCTTCAATTGAATCAAAAATTTTGTGATTAAGGATTTAGATTAGCACGTACTAGGACAACCTCTTCACTATAAGGAAGAAACCTTACAGTAGGACAACCTTATAAGATCAGTCCATGTGATCTAATTCTTTTTAGTTTTTATTTTTAAATTTAATGTTAGATTATAATTTTGGATCTAATTTAAATAATAGATCTGAAACATGCAAAAAATTATATCAAAAAATACTAGTTGAAGAAAAAATCTAGGGTTTCTAACTTGTGTTTTGAATTTTCTTTTAAAATTAGAATAACGAAAGCTACAGATTAATCTAATTAATTTATATAATATGTAAATAAATATTAAATATAGGATCTAATGATATGATTAAAATATGTATATAAATTTAAAAATTAAATAAAATATAAAATAATAATATTGACCATATCAACATCAAATAAGAAAAACTAGATCTAATCTAGTCCGCAATTGAGAGCAAATTTCATTACCTTTTTAATGGATTTGGATGTCCATATTTTGATCTAAGGTTGAGGATGTTGTTTCAAGCCGCACATATGTCTGGCCTCTATGAAAACTCAACACGAAACTCCGATCATGATCCAAAGTCCAGTAATCTGAAAATTAGCACAATGTGCTAGCACTACGCTGATCCTTCATCAATAGTTGATGTCGAATCTCCTTCTTCAGTTGATTTGAAATCTTCAAGGATCAAAGGAGAAGAAAGGAGGGTCTAGAAAAAGCCTTCTTCCCATGTTCTTCTCTAAAAAATTTGTAGAAGAAAATCTGAAATAAAAACCCTAGAGAAGACCCTTCTTCTCTAGGCCCTTTCCTCTCACTTAGGCACAATAATTTGTGCCTTTACAAAATCCCACCACCCTCAACTCTAATATGTTTAAGGTTTGGATGCCCAAGTCCTCTCTCTTATGTCTAAAATCTCTCAAAATTTCATGGTTTAACTCTCTTTAAATAGAGAGTTAGAGAAGAGTTCCTATCTAGGTCAAATACCTAGATAGAGAGTCCAAATAGAATAAGGATTGGGGTGCCCAACTCTTGGGGACCTCCTCAAATTTTTTTGGCATGGATTCTAGATATTTTGTGCATAACTAAATCCTCTTTCTTTCATAAAAATTTTAGAAAAAAAACTAGATTAATTGGTATCATAATGGATAAGAGTTTTGGGTCTATCCAAACTCTATGAAATAGAATCTAAATCATCACTACTTCTTAGTTTTGATCAAATGAAAAATCACAAATCATCTAAGAGGGATATGGGGCAAGGATAGGCATGGAAGCTTTCTAGAAATCAAATTTCTCATGAAAAAATTCATGGAAAAGGCATGGAGAAAGGAAAGGTGTCACAAGGAAGGAGTCCTAGTCTAACTAGGACTTCATGCTTTGACTGGTCAAATCAAATATTTAGCCCAATTAAAATAGATCTTGATGCAACCTAATTAGTGGTACTCCTAACCCAATTAAAAAGCAAACTAAATGAGATTAAATCTAATTTAATTTTAATTTAATTTTTTAATTAATTTAGAAATTAGGTGCAGTCAAGTCCTAGTTCAATTGGGAATTATTCTCTCTTATAATTGGCTTATCCAATAAACTAATTGGACTAAATCCAATCAAGCCCAAACTGAATCTAATTGAATCACATTCAGGTAGACTTGATCTCAGCTCAACCAATTAGCAATCCAATTACTAATCGATCCTCTTACAATACTTGCACTAGGTCAAACATCAATCATATTGAATGTTAAATGATTCTTAATTGTTGATCAACCATCTGATCAAATCGAGATCTATAATGTGTATGACCCCATAGGTTCAAATCTATGCCGATAGCATAAAAAAAAAAATTTTATACCAATCAAAGTGACCATCTAGTAATAGTACTCGATGGCTGGATAGGTTAAATGTATAAAGCAACATTCTTAGAACCCATGTAGATATGGTTTTCATATAATTCATCTCCTTATCCATTAATGCTCATAGGATGACTTAAGGTGTAACTATCAACTCTGAATAAGTCATCCATATTGTATTTCAAAATATCAAATCTATTTCATTGATTACTTTGGCCAAGGTTTTACTAAATTAAAATACAGCGATGCATTATCTCCAAACTCTTTGGAGTGGTCAATCTGATCTTAATCACTCATTGACTTTGTAAGTACTTGACTATGCCTAAAAATCTTTCATTACATAATTAAAAATTTAGATAGTTCGGCACCAAAGCATAGTAAATTACTTGCAAGCCACCATAGTGATTTCAGGTCCAAAGAACACTTATACCCATATCCCATCAAAGCAATTCTTGATAGTAGAATGCTCCAAAGTTGGTCACATTCAGTGATGATGTACCCCTATATCTCACCTGTATGCCATACCAATATCTTCACACTCCTTGGTTAAGAGGACAGCCAATCTGATGTGGGACAAGGCTAGCTACCCTAGATCTAACTAACCACTAAGGAGATTAATGATCAAAATTAATTAAAGTAATTAAAGTATAAAAATAGCAAAATTTAAAGCAAGCAAGAAAATTAACCAAGGGGTCCATTCATGATTAAAGTCCAATCTAGAAAGCAATCCAGTCGACATGCACAGACAAGAAATTTAAAAGCAGGATCATTGGTCATTAAGGAACGATTGCTTGGCTAGGGCTATCAACTCAATTAAATTGAATCTAAGAGAATAAAAGATTGAAAACTAGCATAAAAAGAAATGTAAATAGCATCGATTTTAAAATCCTAAACTAATCCATGAAGAGTTCTTACGTCATATAGGATGTCTTGACTCCTCGGCAAGTGAGATCGAACCAGAGGAGGGCAAGATGTCCAGCTATAGATTTGCGGCAAAGAAGATCAAAGTCTTTGGATCTAAAATCACCCAAAATAAGATAGTTAACTACAACATTGCAAAAAACACCCTAAAATATAATAAATATCCAAAATAATCCCAAGAAGCATAGAAATCGGCATTGAAGGGGCCGAGTTTTCTCTGAAATCCATGCTCCTTCACGTTCATGCAAATAAGGGTTCAAGGGATTCAACAGAGGCTGGCACTCAACTGTAGAACATCGAAGGGCTTGTCGATAGTCGACAAGATAGGTCCATCATGGTCAGTCGGTCGGGTAATAGGGCTGGTGGTGATAGTGGAGGGTGTCGGTGGTGTGGTGGTTGCTAGTAGCAGTGGATGGTGCCGTCAGAGCTGTCGGGAAGAGGCCAATCGATGTTGGCATCGATCGAGAAGAAGGCAGAGGCGTCAGGGCCGTCGAATGTGAGGCCAACTAGGATTGACTCGGGGAAGTCGAAAATAGGGGAGGGAGAAGGGGGGAAGGGGTCGCGATTGGAGGGAAAAAAGGATGGTTTGGTGGGGAGGGTTTGTGAAACCCTCTCAGGAATGGGGTTTGGGTCAGTGGTAGATGTAATGGTGGATGGCGGTAGTGCTTGTGAAGGTGGTTGGAAATTCAATTGGGAAGATGGATGATGCAGTGGTTGAAGCAAGTAGCATCGGGTGTCGAGAAGAGGTGTAGCATGATGGTGGTGGTAGATGGAAGTTGGTTGGGAGAGGGGGCAAGCTGCGGTGGTGGGTAGTGTATGTAGTGGCAAACGGCAGCTCAGCACGAAGGTGGCGGTGTGGCAGATGCAGTTTGCTAGTGGTGAGGAGGAGGGAGTGGTCAAATAGGGTAGCTTAGGTTGGAATGGCGGCCTGGGGTAGCTAGAACAGGGAGGGAGCGGGGTCATCAAGACTTAGGGGAGAAAATTAGTTGGGAAGAAGAAGAAGAATAGAAGAAGAAGCTTAGGAGAAGAGAAGAAGAAGAAGAGAGGAAGAACACTCGGGAGGGGAAGAAGCAAGGTTCAATTTCAATTCTGTTCTCCCCTTCTGATTACAAAAGAACCCATTTATAATGGGCTTAACAAACCATAACAAAATTAACAAACTTGCAACAAACTAAAGTTATCCCTAACAAACTAGTTCCACCTCATGCTTTAAAAGGCTTGCATGAGTTGGAAAATGAAAGGAAAATGCAGCCAATTCCCAATACACCCATTTGTATACCCAAATAAAATAATAAAAAATATATAAAATACATGTAAATCTACATCAAAAACCATGCTCTGGATGATGTCCTCATCAATTTTCCAGGGGTGGGGAAAATTTGACTCCATCGAGTCAGGCTCTGCACTGCTCTGGAAGTACTCAAAAAGATCTGGGTCAATCCTCTGTAGCTCATCTCGAGTAATCAAGAAATCCTCAGACTCTAGCCTATCTTGCTAAAGAATCAGAAAGCGATGGTAGTCTTGACCCCTAATGGATTTGATCTACTCGTCTAGGATATGATCGATCACCTCGTGCTTTTTTCTCATCTGGGCTTGTGGACACTCAGGGGGAGGGTCACTCTCAAAGAAAGGTATAGGCTCAAATGGATCACAGGATATCAATGCTATCTCCTTATATTCAATTAGGTCCAATACATTAAAAGTTGAACTAATCCCATAGCCAAGTGGTAGATTAATAACATACGCATTCAGTCCAACTTTCTTTAAAATCTTGAATGGGCCTGCTCCTTGGGCATGTAGCTGCCGAACGGTTCCTGGTGGAAAGTGCTCAGGTCTGATTGTAATCATGATATAATCAACCTCAATAAAATTCTTGACTCATCGGTGAGAATCCGCTAATCATTTATATATTTAATTACTTAAATTAATTTTATCACTGATCTCTTTATGCAGACTCCTAATACGCTCTACAAAGGATGATGCTGACTCTAAAACCCTAGTATAAATAGGTAATGGGATCAGGTCTACTAGTTTTCTAGGATGATAACCATGCACAACTTCTAAAGGACTCAAACTAATAGATCTATTTACTGAACTATTATATGCAAACTCTACTCTAGATAAAAGTAAATCCCAATTCCTTATATGCTCTCCTACCAATCATCGAAGTAAATTTTCTAGACTTCTATTTACAACTTTAGTTTGACTGTCTTTTTGTGGGTAATATGCAGATAAAAATTTTAATTTTGTTTTCATTAAGTGCCATAAAGTTTTTCAAAAATAACTAATGAATCAAACATTCCTATCAGAAACTATAGATTTTGGCAATCCATGCAACCTAATAATTTTATCAAAATACAGACGAGCAACTCTAGAGGCATCAAAGGTCTTGGGACAGGAAAGAAAATGGGCCATCTTGGAAAACCTATCTACCACCACATAGATGGAGTCATTTTTCTTAGCTATTTGAGGCAATCCCAAAACAAAGTCCATACTCACATCTTGCCACGAACAATCAGGGATAGGTAACGGGGTGTACAAATCAATATTTTATTTTTGATGTTTAGCCATGGCATAAGTACGACATCGAGCAACAATCTAGGCTACATCATGCTTTAAGCTAGGCCAGTGAAATTGGGCCTCAAGGGCATCTATGATTTTGTTCCTCTCAAAATATCTAGATAAACCTTCAATGTGTATTTTCCAAATTAAGAAATCTCTAACAAAAGTCTGGGGGATACATGATTTATTATTCTTAAAAAGGTAACCATCTTGAAGGGTATACTCACTAAGCTCTAAAGACGGTCCTTGCTTAAGGAAGGAAACAATATTTTTAAAGTCCAGGCACTCATCATACTATTCTTTTAACTACTCAAAGCCCATAACTTTTACACTTACTGTCGATAAGAGGGCCACCCTATGAGAGAGTGCATCAGCAGCTTTATTTTTTATGCTTGCTTTGTTAGATATATGTGCCCTAGAAGCCAGAATTGGCTGACACTTGTAATACACTTCTAGGGGCAAAATTATAATTTTGACTAATATCAATAAATGGATTATTTCCTATCACATATGTGTATTTAGTGTCTGTGATACATCCTTTGAGTTAATGGCAATGATAATTCATATTTTTAAGAGTTGAAAATTTAATACATGAATAATCATTATTAACTCATAAATTGCTCCCGACCATAGGATCATCACGAGGATGGTGATTGATCCGAAAGGTTGGTGTACAATCACTTCTCTTTAGTAGATGAGTCTTGAGTCTACGGTATGGAGACATCGGAGCGAGAGTACAGGTACTCGTTAGAGAACGAGGGCACTGAGCGTGACCACCTCGAGTAGTCATTAGGGAGTCTACCTTCTCGTCAATGACTGACTCGATGCTGCAGTAGTGTGTCTGGTTCTTTGACCTGAGATGCATCGGCAGTTCACCTTGAGGGTGTTATAGTTTGACTACACCATTACTCGGTCTCCTAGCCATATGGAACCCTGAGGTGTATGTTGGCTATAGCATGTTCATTGTAGGAACTGGATTGCATCAAGATGGAATCTATCTACCTCGGTGGTAGAGGAGCAGCCCTATGATGATCATGAGAATCAAGTCCAGAAATCCATGGCCATGGTAGAGTGAAATAATAGAAAGAGTTTCTATTTAGATTTTCACATTGGACTCGAATCGAATGATTACATCATATGACAGAGACTAGGGTTTGACGAGTTCACCTTAACCCTAATCTGATCGGGGCTCAAGATAGAAGAACTTAATCACACAGGTAGCTGCACCAAGAGGTTCGCATTCAGCTCTGATGGGTTGCCACCATATACTGCTAGGTGTCACTGGTGGATTTTGGGAGCAATTAGAATGATTTAGATGATCGATCATTCTAGCTGTTCGAATCAGAAGAGTTCTGATCCATCGAAAGGAGTTTCGATGATGTCGATGATAGAGATCATGACATATCCCATTACCATACAGAACTGAACCTAACTGGGTCACACAAACAAGGGTTTGAATCTGGTGATCATCAATTGAACTGATCTAGTTCAATTGATCTGAATGAGATTCAATTAGGTTCAAGGAAATCGTGCTAGCACTCGATTGAACCTAACGTTCTTCTTTTACTATCATAAATAAGTTGTCCTGACTGAGCCAAAGGAGTTTGTGCTCAATCAGAGGCCTTCATATGGTCTGACTGGAGGTTGTCCAAGTCAGAATAGGTTGTCTTATTTGTAAGACATTACCTGCCATTTTTGGTCACCTGCCATTTCTTGTTCTTTGACTTTGGTCAAAAGTCTACCTTTGACTGGTCAAACGTTGACCATTGACCCTTTGACTTTTGACCACATGTCATGCACCTATTGGAGAGCTGGTGGGGGCCTGTCCCCCTGCCAGAACCTGGCAAGGAGAAGGGCGCACGCCAAGGGTGGCGTGAGCCCAAGTAGGAGGCGCCTAGGAGTCCTTGTTGGACAAGGACTCCACCTCCCTTTTGGATTCCAATCAGAGTTCTACTAAGAATCCAGTTTGACTGGTCTTAGGCGCCCTCTAAGGAGGAATCCAGGGGTCTCTATTCCCAACCAATCAGATTTAGATCTGATTTCACAAAGGGTTGTGATTGGTTGAGAGGAAGAGGAGTTGGATCACAAGAGGTCTATAAATAAGACCCTGCGCCCAACCCTAATTCTAATGATTGAATCATAGATTCCCCATGCCCCAAGGCTGCCTCTCCCCTCCTTCTCCATGCCATACCACTCTTCTCCCCTTGCTCTCCACGTCCAAAAGGAGTTTTGGACTTTTGGTTGGTGCGATTCAGATCAAGGAAAGGCGATCAAAAGCAAGAAGGCTGCGCTGCTGCAAAAGGACGACTGCAGATCTTCAAAAGAGTTTTGAAGATCCTCCAGATCAGATCCAGATCTGATTTTTGGAGGTGTGATAGAGAAGAAGAGGATCTCCAGATCCAACCCGAGTGGATACCGGTAGAGGCCAGGCGCTTGCGTGGCTAGATCCAGAACCTTCCGCTGCAAACAGGATCATCTACAGGGTAATAGGATTACCCAAATCAGGTAAATTAAATTTGATTTAATTTATCTTATTTTATTTTATTTATTAAAATAATAAGAATCAGATCTGAAAATATCAAGATCTGATTGAGATCAAGAAAAAAATTTTTGAAATATATCTCTTGATCTGATCAGATCTGAACGAACCTGGACCGAAAATCAGGATTTCCCTTCATGCTTTGCCTTATCAAAAGGTATAGGCCTGAAGAAACTCAACCTACTTTCCATGTCTTGGATTTAATTTCTTTTGAAAGTTGAGAAACTTAAGGGCCTCATGGTCAGAATATAGGACAAATTCTTGTGGAAGAAAATAATGCTCTCAAAACTTAAGAACTTGGACCAAGGCATAGAATTCTTTATCATAAGTGGAATACCTGCGCTTGGAGTCATTTAGTTTTTCACAAAAGAAAGCCACAGCGTGTCCTTCCTGACTTAGGACTCCACCAATTCCTACTCTAGATGTGTTACATGCAACTTCGAAAACTTTTATGAAATTTGGTAACCGCAAAACTGGAGCATGAGTATTTTTTTTTTTTTATTTCTTGGAAAGCTCATCGGCTCTGGTCCACTCGAAGCTCTTTTTTTGTATACAATTAGTGATTGGAGCTATGATGGTGCTAAAATCTTTGATGAACCTTCGACAAAAAGTTGTGAGGCCATGAAAGCTTCAAACTTCATGCACGTTTTAGGGCACAGGCCATTCAGTTATTGCATGACTTTCTCAGGATCTACTGACAAGCCATCAGGTGTTAATATAAATCCTAAGAAGATTATATGGTTTGTTAGAAAATTATACTTTTTTAAATTTGCATCAAGGTTTTCGGCTCTTAGGGCTTGACAGACTTGTTGCAGATGGTGTCAATGGTCTTCTTTGGTTCGACTATAAATCAGGATATCATCAAAATACACGACTACAAATAAACCAATGAATGATCGTAGTACCTGAGTTATAATCCTCATGAAGGTACTCAGGTTATTAGATAGACCAAACGGCATGACTAGCCATTCATACATACCATCTTTTATTTTGAAAGTGATTTTCCATTCATCGTCGATCTAATTCTGATATGATAGTATCCACTTTTTAAATCAATCTTAGAAAAGATAGTGGATCCAGACAGCATATCAATCATGTCATCCAATCTAAGGATAGAAAATCTATACTTCATAATTATTTTATTTATTACGCAGCTATCCACGTACATTCTCTAGATACCATCTTTTTTTGGGGTCAAGAGTGTGGATACTGTGCAAGAACTTAGACTTTTCCTCATAAAATCTTTTCTTAAAAGCTCGAAAATATGTCACTATAACTCATTTAAACGATAGTGAGGAAGATTGAAAAGAGTAGCTCCTGGAACGAGATCAATAACGTGCTGGACATCCCCCCTTGGGGGCAAATGGAATGGAAGGTCTACCCAAAAGACATCTTTGAATTAGCCTAAGAGGGTGATCACCTCTTAGGAATACTGATGTAAAGGAACTATGTCTCCACTCATTTCTTTAACCACCAGAATCCAGACCAAAGAGCCATCATTCAATTCTTTTTCAAGCTCTTTAGCACGAATTATATGAAGGCTCTTATTTTGTTTTTTATTATTTTTGTTATTATTTTCAATTTTTTTGGCAGCTCTAGGAGGTAACGGATATACAGTGATCTTTTTATCCTGGCTCATAAATATACAGACATTAGATTGACCACAGAATGTGGCATCCTAATCAAAGAGCCATGGTCTGCCAAGAATGATGCTATCAACTTTCATTGGCAATACATCACACCAAATTTTATCTCGATATGATTGAAATTTGATTGAGACCAGACACCTATGCCTAATGGGGATAGACGAAGCATCTACTCAAGCCACATTAGACGGACTAGGATGATCTATAAGTGTTAAACCTAGGCACGATATAGCATCAGTGGAGATGGCATTGATGCAGCTATTACTATCAATAATTATCTTACATATTTTATTATCTTGTCTAATAAAGATTTGAAAAATAGCATTCCTGCACTGATCTTCACTTTTTTTGGATTGGGTCAACATACATCTAACCACGCCTAATCGTTCTTTAGGTGCAGTTTTAATTTGGATGGTATCATACTCTTCAAAGGTGTCAGCTAATTATGGATCCGCGATATAGACTTCTTCTTCATGGTCATTCTCAGGATTTTTAATTTTAGTTTCTCTTATGTGAAGTGCTCTAGATGGGCATTGACTAACAACTAGTCCATTGCACTTGAAGCATTGAATCTTAGAGCTAATCCCTCGGAAAGTCTCTTCAATGACTTCTTTTCCTTTGTCATCCTTCTTGATTGGCAGTGTTGTAGATGGAAGATGACTAACAGGAGTCTGATTTATATTAGATCTTGGGTCTAAAATACCTAGTCTAGGAGGCTCAGGTCGATGAGTGATTGACAACCTCTGAAACCTCTCATAGTCCTGAGCCAATTAGTTGGCCTGCTCTAAATTATAGACCTCTTGCATAAACAGTTCTCTTTGGATATCTTCTCTCAGGCTACCTCTAAACCTACATAAGGTGATAAACGGATCCTCGATCACATTGCAGCGCATAAAAAATTCTTCAAATTTTTCAATATAATTATTGATAGATCCGATTTCCTGGGTTAATCTTTGCCATTGGTCGAGGAGATGTTGTTGATAGGACCCAGAAAGATATTTCTTGCAAAGCTTGTCTTTCATCTCATCCCATGTCCTAATAGGTTATTATCTTCTATGCATAGCCATTCTTTGAACATTGTGCTAGTGTAACTTGGCTTGACCTAACAGCCTCATTTGAGCAAACTTGATTTTTTGACCTTCAGACATGTCATACCAATTGAAGTAATGGTCCATGTTAGCTTTCCAATTAAGGTACTCTTTAGGATCCAGACTATTCACAAAGCTCGGGCCTTCAACCTTAACACTTCTCATGATACGATCATCCTAATCAGTGGGGTCTCGATAGGATCGATGCATTTGATTGCGACTTCCCTCAAAATCTAGATAATCGTGTTGGTCTCTAGGGTCTGTAACTTTGCGAGAGGTGTTCTAAATAGGATGGTTCATGTTGCTTAGTTGTTTAGTTGTTCCTCTTCTAAAGTTCCAACCCTGGCATTTACTGTGTCCAATTTATTATCGATGATTTCAAGACGTCCTAATATTTTTTATAAAGTGGCTTCTAAATTAGGTTCCATTATATTAATTGATTGATAAGACTAGATTTGGTATTTGGTTCCTAATCTAGTGGTCATGCAAAACTATAATGATTTTTTTTTTTTGAAAAGAAAGTAAGATGCAAACTAAATAAATGTAAAATATAATTAATCCTTAAAAAAAAATCTGGCTCTTATACCAAAAAGCTGATGTGGGATAAGGCTAACTATCCTAGACCTATCTGACTACTAAAGAGATCGGTGATCAAAATTAATTAAAATAATTAAACTATAAAATAATAGAAAATTAAAGTAAGCAAGAAAATTAACTAAGGATCCATTCATGAATAAAATCCGATATAGGAAGCAACCCAGTTAGCACGCACAGATAAGAAGTTAGAAACAGGATCGTTGGTTGTTAAAAAATAATCGATTGGCTAGGGCTATCAACTCAATTAAATCGAATCTAAGAGAATAAAAGATAGGAAACTAGCATAAAAAGAAATGTAAACAACATCGATTTTAAAATCCTAAACTAATCCATAAAGAGTTCTCACATTGCATGGGATGTTTCGACTTCTGAGCAAGTGAGATTGGATCAAAGAGGGTGAGATGACCGACTACTGGTTCATCGCAAGATGGGCTGGATGTCATTGGACCTTGGGTTACGTAAAATAAGAAAGATAAGTCAAATTTGCAAGAAACACCCCAACATGCATCAAAATCCAAAATAATCCTAAGAAATATATAAGTTGGCATTGGGCAATGGAGTTACTTTGAGGGCCGTGCTGCATTCACGATCGTGCCAACAGCAGAGGGGTATCCAGGAAGAGGAAATCGAGAGCGGCTTCCGTCGGTGGTGGGACTAGATCGGGTCCGATGTTGTCCTCGGTGTGGTCGGGTCTCCGGGAAGAGGGCACCGGTGGTGGCGGTGGTCGCTGACGGTGACGGAAGACACTGGTAGCGGCGGAGGCAGCCGCTAGTGTTGTCGGGAAGGAGCCAACTGAGGTCGGCATTGATGGAGAAGAAGGCAGAGGCGTCGAGGCCGTCGGGCGTGGAACCAACTGGGATCGACCTGGGGAAGTCGAAAATAGGGGAGGGAGAAGAGGGGAAGGGGTCGCGGTTGAAGGGGAAAAGGGCGGTTTGGAGGGGAGGGTTTGTGAAACCCTCTCGGGCGTGGGGTTTGGAATGGCGGTGGATGCAAAGGAGATGGCGGTAGTGGATGGTGGATCGGAGGGAGGGTTTTGATGAAACCCTCGGACCTTGGAGTTCGGGTTTGGGGGTGTCTCAGAGAGGGGTTTTGGTGGGGGAGTTCTGGAGGAGGAGGACAGCACGGGGCTGAGTAGTAGTTGGATGTGGATGCAGATGGTGGCAGCGTGCGATGGTGGGAAATGGCAGGGAGCGAAGGCATCGCAGAGGGAGGATTTGAAAGGAGGTGGCGGTGTGGCGTGGTGGTGATGACACTGGATGGCTTGATTGGGAAATGGATTATGCGGTGGTCGGAGCGGTGGTGGGAGATGGTCGAGCGGTCGACTAAGGAAGCTTGGACTGTGGAGGGGTTTAGGGGCTGGAAAGAGGGACTTGGGGCACTGCAGCTTAGAGAGGAGAAGGATTTAGCAAGCAAGAAGAAGAAGTAGAGGAAGAAGAAGAAGCTTAGCAGGAAGAAGAGGGGAGGGAGAAGAAGAAGCTGAGAAGAAGAGTGGTAGAACACTTGTCGGGGTGGGTGGGGGGGGGGGGGGCGGAGAAGAAGCAAAGTTCAATTAATTTCCGTTCGATTACAAAAACAATCCATTATATAATGGGCCTACACGATCATTAACAGATCTATACAAATCTATAATAAATTAAAATATTTTTAACAAACTGAATCCAACTTATATTTTAAAATACGTGCATAAACTAAAAATAAAAAAATGTATTCAATTTCCAATACATCCATATACACTCAGATGATATAAAATAAAATTAAAAATATGATGCATCAATAAGCATGCTGCTAGGTGATGTCCTCATCAGAGATCAAATATGAAGTCTTGCTCATGGGCCTCAGCATTATCAGGAAGCTCGAGATAAAGAATCTAAGGATTTTACTGACTCATAACTCATCGTTGGATAAATCCAAAGGCTCGAGGATCCGAAGATAGCTAGATATCTACAGAGACTCAAAGAATTCTCGGAGGCTTTCCAAAACCTGAAGGTGCAATAGATATCGAGATCAGAGAGGAACATCTAAGCCGATACTTTGTCTCATCTTGCTATCTTAGATTGTTCTGACCTCAACAAATAAGTCTTCATTGAACATTTGTAAAAGCCGAGCATCAAGAAAGAATCGACTATCCTACAAATCAACCACGAACCAAGCTGGATAGACCCTCTGATCTACTATCTCCTTGATGATGTATTGCCAACCAATCCTATCCAAGCTCGAAGGATCAAATGCCAAGCATCCAAGTATGTTACCTAGAAGGAAGACATTCTCGCTACCTCTATTTTGGTGTCTATAATTGACCAAAGTTAATTATGTACTTCAGAAGATCTATGAAGAAATCTATGGCAATCACTTGGGGGCAAGTCGCTTGCTTGTAAAGCAATCTAACAAAGATACTATTGGCCTACTCTACAACAAGATGCAGCCACCTCATCCAAAAGTGCGAGCAATGCCAAAGGTATGCCAACATCTAATACAAATTGGCAACCAAGCTTATGCAACTCATTGCACCTCGGCCCTTTGCTATGTACAAAATTGACACCTCAGACCGTTCTCAATGGTGACTGGCCAAAGAAAGTTTCTGATCATTATAGTTAATTATTTTATCAAATGGATGGAAGCTGAGCCTCTAGCTCAGATCACCAAGAAAAAGGTTCAAAACTTCATTTGGAACTCCATTATCTTCCACTTTGGATTACCATGAGCTATCATCATCGACAACAGATGATAGTTTGATAATCAAAAAATTTTGCTTAAGCTACATATTGACCATAAGCTCCCTTCGATTGGTCATCATCGATCAAATGTGGAAGCTAAAGTGACCAATCGAACGATCCTATGAGGACTAAAGATAAGGCTCAGCCAAGCTAAGGAACTATGGGCCAAAGAACTCTACAATATGCTTTGGGCCTTATCGGATGACTCCTCGGATTCCTTACTAAAGAGATCCCATTCAATCTCACCTTCCATGGCGAAGTAATTGTTCCTATTGAGATCAGAATGCTGATAATTAGAGTAGAGAACTATGATGAATAGGAAAATCCAAACCAACTCTGATTAAACTTGAATCTACTCAAAGAAATCAGAAAGCAAGCTTGGATCAGAATGGCATTATATTAATGAAAACAATACAGGATTTCAAGCTCTACTTTCAAAATATTTTTGAAAATTAATGCAACAGAAGTATAAAATTAATCTAATTAATGTTAAAAAGCCATGGATCATATCAATAAAAATCCTACAACTAAGATCAAAATGTGATATATATACATTTAAAATCTAAAAACTAAATTATCAGGTAGTAACTTATTTTTACTATTCTATGTGTTCGGAGCACGATATCTGTGCGGGTAGCCGAACACCATAACTAAAATGCCATCGAAGATGTCCTCTTAGCGCAATGCAGTCATACAAGTCATCTAACCTCCACGAATGGTCCACACGAGGTTCTAGTCCCGATCGGCTCCTCCCGAATGCTAGCTCGATGTCGGATGCTTCGAAGGCTAATATTGATCAAACTCCTTCGATCACCCTCCATCAATTTTTTAGATATTTTGGATCACCAGCAGAGATAGGAGAGAGGCAGAGGAGGCTCTCCAAAAAAATTTTGTGGGCTTACGACACTCATAGCTCATAGAATCCCTTCCCGAACCCTAGGCTGAAATCCTAGGGTTACACTCAGAAAATCCTACGCCCTCTCTATTTTTCTCTCTCAGGATAATTTTTTTTTAAATTTTTTTCACACAGAGGAGGACTCTCACATAGAAGGGGGACTTCTCTTTCTGATATTGCATGCCCAAGAAAATTCCTCATTTTATTGTGCACCAAACTGAGTGGAAAGCATGTGGGAAGGAAAAGATCAAGTGGTTAGAGATTCGAATTCAAATCTCATTTGAATTCAAATTGTAACTAGATTGGTTTTATCCATCTAGGGTGTGAGAAGGATGGGTGCATGCCCTCTTATGCATGGAGAATATTTCACGAGAAACACTTTCTTATGGAAATTTAAATGGGTGCAACGATGGGTAATGTGGTGGGTAGACTAGTCAAATTAGTCTTAAGGAAATCTTATCCAATTAAGACCAACCCAAACCCATTTGGCTAGGCCTAATTAGACCAGATTAAATTAAACTCATTTAGGCTTAATTAAGCATAATTAAATTTTAATTAAATTAGAAATTAATTAAGCCTAACTCCTGATCAAATCAGGGAATAAACCTTCTCAGTGATTAAGTCATCTAATAAGCTAATTAGGTCAAATTCAATTGAATCTAATTCAATTGGACTTGATCTAAAATATATTATTCAATCAAATTAAGTTAATTAGTAATCAAATCACTAATTAAATCTTTCATAAATATAAAGTTCAAATACAGTGGACGTCCAGACAATAGAGTCCCATTAATATAAAGCTCTTGATCAAAGAGTTCCAAACTAGTGGAACTCTTGATCCCAGTATTCTAAATGGTTGGGACATTGGGGTAATTGGCACTCGCACTATTCTGATCCAAGGTCCAAAGATTACTTCTTTGTTTTCAGCCTTGGGTGTTACCCCAATTCATTCATAGTTGTAACATATATGAGGCAACTCTTCATAGGAGAACTGCTGCCAGATCACTTCATCATGTATCTTGATTCTGGCTCCTGAGCAAACGGGCCGAGAGGCATCTAATAGCATACACACCCTTGCAAAACCCAGTCTAGTGGAATTTAATGTCCATTCATCTAGAAATAGGGGAACACTAGCTTGCGAGGCAACTCTAAGAATTTTGCTTTTTTTTTTTTCTATAGCTCCAAAGATAGGTTTGGAAGATAGAGCCATACTTGGAGCTGCTTAACCGTGTCCCTCCTTGGTTTGAATTTTGATCTCCATGGCTCTAGGGCTAGTAGTTGCCCAGCTAAGGACCATGGCTCTTTAGATAGGATCTGATTTTTTACCCCTTTTGAAGGGCATTAAAACAACAGCAGCTCCTCGGACATCACAGACATGTGAAACTCCCCTTGTAAATTCCATCATGTCCTCATTTCTTTCTCCACAAATTCAATAGAAAATCCCCTACCTAAAAACTTACCTATTGAGTAGAGTTGAGCCATTGTGAAGCCGGTTTGATTTCATCTTCTAAGAACATGATGATTTTGGAGAATCTCTACTCTAATTGTTCAATCTGGGCCTCAATGGTCTTTGTCATCTCCCATAGAAATTTTTTTTGTCCCTAAACCACCTGAGACTATTTATGATTTGAATCCATTGAAGAGTTCCTCGACGGCGAAGCATTTTCTGACTTCTTGGTCATAGGCATAGGAGAGGCTTCTGGAGGCGAGGAGGAAGCTCCTAGAAGAGGAGCTAGTTTCCCAAATGAAGCAGAAGAAGCCTCCTGAAGAGGCATCACCCTCATTTGGTGGTCCTCCCTCCATGCCTTCGAAGCCATTGGAGAACCAAAGTCCACATTTTCTTTCCCCTTTTGAGCTATCTTTGCCTTCTTTAGGGCAAGATTGCCACCTCTATCTATCCCTTGATTATCTGGGCTTCATTGAGCGCTCAACAGTTCTCCATCACCAGCAGGGGAGACACCACTCCTAGTCGGAGACTTAGATGGGACCGATCCAGATGGATCGCAATCCATTTATCGTCTAGGATCATCGATCAAAGATAGTTGGCCAAACCCTAATGCTAAAATGATGAAGAGGAAGCAGAAAAGGGCTAACAGGTTGCTAGAGTTTCTCTCTCTAGACTTAGATAATTGTTTAGCATTATTGTGCATGTTCAATATCAGCCTGACGATTTAAGACCCAAATATCTTATTCTTTTGTTATCCTTTTTCTCTCGGACACTTACAAGTCCAGAGTGGGAAGTGAGCAATTGATCCGACCACCTAGCTAGACATCCCATTAAGTTTGCTTCAATTATTAGACTAAAGTTTTCTAGAAAGTTAGAATTTATGCAAAGTTAATTTGAATGACAGCTGCACGTGTTTATATAATATTCTACTACACTTTGCCACTCGCAAGGAATGCGTGTGGAATAAAAATAATTTAGTAACCTAACAAATATAGCTTAAAAAAATATAAATTCTCTACAACGTAGACAAAGCACTATAGAATATTATTATCAATGGATGGATGACCATCAAATAAAATAATGTATAAGCACATGTTGTGTCACATATAATGCAAATTATTCAATAGCCATCCATTTTTTATGTCAAATATTAGGTGACATGATTTTTTGATAAAACTAATTTTTGTTATGAAAGAAATTATTAATTTTATAAACATGACAAAAATGAATTTTCATCATCGGAGATATATTTTTTATGACAAAAATCCTTTTTCATCAAAAAAAATAATTGTTACTAATAATTTATTTTGTATGATGACAACACCCTATATTCTCATTGCTCCTTGTGCCACATAATATAGCAATGTGAAGGATGGAGGGCACCTGAGTGACTTCTGCGCATAAGCGCGCATCATCAAAAAAAAGTGAACAAAGCATGGATAAAGAAGGCAAAGTAGCCATTCCAAATCCAATGCGTAATTTTTTCGGAAAAGTTCTTAAACTTCCAACTACTTCTGGGGTCTTTTGCATATTCTAACATACAAAACATGCACAAAACCACTGCTTAATTTTGACGAAAATAATCACTACTCATCAAGAGTCTTTGCCAGTAGTTATCTTTGCAAGCCTTCCACCGTTGACGTAGTCTCTAGGACTATGAGATGCAACCCCAGGCAAGATTAGCCAAGATGCCCTGTAGAGGATCGAGAAAAACTCTTCTTTGAAGTCCTTGCCTTGCGTTCTCCCTAGGAGGAGAGCCTTGATGAGGTCACCCAAAGCATTCAAATACACCGGAATTGTATATTTTAGATCAAAATAATTAGGATTCGGCGAATCATCAATCATAGCCTGTTAGTCATCATAGAAATTTTTTTAAAAAAAAAGTCACTATTTCAAAATAATTTAGTGGCATTAAGGATTTTCTTTTCTTCCCTTCTGTTTAAAGAATACCTATAGACTACCAAAAAAATAAATAAATACATAAAAAGGAACACAAAAGACCGAGGTCTGGTTTACCTGTCTCTCATACCATCCGTCATAGTAGACGCAAGTCCCACAATGCTTGAATAATGCCACTGGTGGCATATCGAATGGAACTCGAGGGACGATATCATACCGATACACCATCCGATAGTACCTTTTGCTCAAGATGGATTCCATGTATTTTTTGAAGGTAGCATCTCCAACCCTAGGCTGCCCATATGTCATTACACCGTATATGGAATCCAGGATATCGTATTCCTCATGCATGGCTAACAAAGCTGGGAAAATAGCAGCAAGTGCTCCACCCAAGCTATGTCCGGTCACAAGTATCTTTGCATCGCTGTGCTTCTTTAGCAGGGTTCTCAGTGTATCCCTGAGAACATAGTATGCCACCTGTTTGCCGTGGTCATTCCAACTCAGCTCCTTTGGGAAGCCTTTTTGGTAGTCCGTCTCATCTTGGAGACCAAGAGCCTTTAAGAAACCCAAGTGGACGTTGCCCAATTTTCCCATAGAGAGCCAAGATAGGTCGACGTCCGTGGACCAGTCTTGGGCGTTGAAGGTCTCGGTTCCACGGAAGGCCAAGACGATTAGGTCGGCTTCCTGCGGCTTGTTGCAAAAGATGAAGGCTTGGGTCGTTTTTTCTTGAAGGAACTCTGTAAGATTATGTCACGTCATTCTCATCATCAGCCAAATCTTTTATTAGTCCAAGTCTTAGATTATATTCTTGTTCATCAAGCTCTTCATAGACAAGACAAAAGATTGCAATGGAGAAAAGAAAGAATAGTATATGAAAATAACATTTAGCTATTGTGAGCTCCAAGGACGAAAAATAATTGAGATCTGTTGTTTCTTTTGTTTGTTTGAGGTAAAATTATAGAGATATTCCTAGAAGTTTTGGATGATCATTTATATTCAAATCTCAAAATATCGTAACTTCAAAATCGATATAATGTGATTCAACTGTCTATCTCCATTACACAATATTATCACGTAAGGATCATTTGAAAACTAAATTTTTGTCAAATCTCAAAGCTCCTCTTCTCACTAACTTGATAAAGGGCTCCTGTTTTGACAAAATTTGGAAGAGGATAGAGCACTTTGTGAGATTTGTGCGAGTGACGAATGACAAAAAAATTATATACTTTTAAAATATGCATAGATAGATATGGATGGCAAAGAATGGAGTGCTTCGAAACCTATATAGATGGATGGATGACAAATGATAGAGTATTTCGATGATGAATGATAGAAGATGAAGCATTTTTAAATCTGCATAAGTGCATAAGTAGATAGATGATAAAGAATAAAATATTTTAAGATCTAAATGTATTTTGCTCAAATTTGAAAGGATATCTTTATAATTTTTTCTTGGTTTAATTAGACAATGTAAAAATAAGATTTAAGGGATATTAGGAGAATGATGCTTTTTTTATGATAAAACAGGCAAAATGTTTTCACATCCAAAAAAAGTAAGGAGGCAAAATGTTGGGCTATAAATTAATAAAGATAGAATTTGGGCGAATATACTTCTCCATGTAAGTATTGATATGCTGCGTCAGCTTGACACGCTCTGATGGCGTAATTCTTGGCCTCGTGCTCTTTATCAAGTTTTGCTGCAGATACTATTTGAAATGGAGCTCATTTCTCTTATGAACCTCAATTATTGTCTCTATAGGTGGGAAAACTTGTCCTCAACCAACCCTCGGCAGGTACAAGTCTCTATTTCTATCATTTACGTGAACCACATATAGTTTGGACCGGACCAAGCTTAATTTGCTTGTTAACCAGGCTAAAGTTTTGGTCAGGAAAGTTTTATCCATGCTTGGCCCCGGTATCTTAATAGCCCCATGGTAATGCTGGAGAACATTAAGCAAGGATAGCTCTGGTGTAGACTATAGAACAACCCAAGACAAATAATTTCTATAAATTATAATTTTCTTTGCAAAAAGAACTGCAATATTTTGTTGCCAAACCATGCATGATGTCTCTGGTCCAACTCTAATTTTAAATATAGGTAATGAAGTTGGAGAAGTTGTGTCAAGCTTAATAAGAAGAGTGACAATACTTACTGTTCCAGCAACTGTAGTACCCCACAAAGTGCATCTGCATCCAATCAACATCAAAAACAGAGTTAGCCGGTATATCTTAATTTGATTACGAATGCTTATTAATTGCAAGTATAAAGACAATAAGAACTAGTTTCTGATTCAAGACCAGCATTAAAATTCAAGTCATGATTGATCAGACTGAGTTTAATTAATTTGATCACTTGTGGTCTAATTCAATCGGCCCTCCATGGGACCAGTCCAAATTAAGTTACCAAAGCTCATACAAAAATTGAACCTGAATTCATGAGTCTACTGCTCATTCCCTATATATAGAGTTTTACCAACAACAAATAGGAGAATAGAAGGCCAGATTTTAGATCGATGTAGCACTACAGAAGCATCAAGCTGCTACCCAATGTGATTGATCACATTTTTTCTCAGGCAAGCTGACAGAAAAGAACAAAATCATGATCCCCGGACCAACTCAAAATTATTACTCTTAGATGGTGTTTGGTTCACGACCGGAATCATGATTAGAATCCAAATTGAAATGGAAATCAGAATAATCATATCTCCCCGAAACATTTGATTTGTAATCAGAATAAGATTTGAATCCGAAGGGTAGAGACAGGATCGCAGGCTCCAGGAGATTGGACCATTTCTATTCCAGCTTGGAGTCGGAATTGGAATTGGACTTTCCCGTTCCTATTTCAAACCCCAACTACCCCCAATCAAATACCTCTTTGATTGATTTGGTCAACAAAAATATCAACGCAAGCAGAAAGGAACATGCATCATAGATGATTTGGTAATTAAGTCTCTATCATGAGTTTCATATTTCTTACCTTCCAATGGTTGGTTACTGCATCTTTGATATACTCAGAATTCTCATAAGCTACCTTGGCAGCCATCATGGAGAGATCCAAGGGATCTGCTTCGCCAAGCCCTGCTGGCGTTTCCATTAAGGGGAAATTATGGAGCCAGGAATCACTCTCGCGGAGATCAATTCGTCCATCGAGGTGTGCTATGAATGACCGGAAGTTAGCTGCTCCACGGGTGGGGATCACAACGGACACTGCAGGATATGGATTGGATTTCTTTTCTCGTCATAAGTTCGTTTTAGATGTTTAATTTGGCATATTTCATGAACAACAATATCTACTAAGAAACAAAACATATACAAGACCTATTATACTAGAGAATCAGTAAGTCATGAGGGATATACTAGAGAGATGACCTTAATTTCTTTTCACATAATTCAAGCTAAAATGCGTGACAACACATGATTGGATGAATAAAATTGACCATAAGATATAGAGATTTTACGAAGAAAAAAAGACAAGTTTGATGAGTGAAATACACTCCTTTTACCAGCCGGAAATGTCGGTATGCAAAACAAGACCTCGCAGTATAATGAGAATCCATGTATGGTAGAAATATAGTAAAGTGTATGTCATTAGAATTATGGGAAATTAACTACTTTGGACGAGACTATCTTAAGGATTTAGGTTTCAAATGTAAGTATGCATTTACATGCATGCATGCATGCATGTATTTTCTACTTCCTCTATCTCACCGAATGCTGGAAATTAGACCAAATTTATTGGAAAGCAACTCATGGTACATGTGCGTGCCTCCATTTATGAATTTCGTTCCCACGTGATAAGAAAAGTTTCTCTTTTCTTTTTTCCCAAGAATAATGAAGGGCCGCCACCTCAAGGATCTCATTGATCCATTCAGGGCGAAAGTTATGTTTCATTTGCATGTTTTTTTAACTTTTTTTTTTTTTTGTTTGTTTCATATATATATGTATGTATATGTGTTAAAGATGTGTCATTCAACATGTGGAAATGGATCAAGATACATCGTAAATACTCTAAAAAAGAAAAGAAAAAAGAACTTAAGCATGTGGCGAACTGTTCTACGATGAGAAGTAAAAACTCCATTTCTCAAGAGAAACTATCAGATGGACCAAGTCTAGTGGACCAGTCCAAACCCCACGGCCCGGGATCTCTGGTCCATCTAATGCTTTCTCGTTTCCCACACGCAAGAAAGAGAGAGAGAGAGAGGCTAGGTCTTATTTTATAAGGACCTCAGCACCAAAAAATTGAAAAGAAGATGATGGCGATGAGGAAGAAGAAGGATGCATTTTCCTTTTTTTTTTTTTTTTTTTCTTATGGGATTAATTAAATGGGAGGAGATGAGAACTCATCCATTATTTTCATTATGATCATCTTAGTGCCTAAAGCAATTCAGTAAGCAAGCCAATGAGAGAGAACCTGTGATGATATTCCAAATTAAGCCTCGTACTCCACCATTAAGAGATACCAAGTTCAGCAAAAACTCGATAACGCGCCCAATCCACTTCATTGGTGTTCTGGTCATCAATAATATCTTCTGAAGAACACACGTCAGAGCAGTGATCCAGTCGGTCGGGACACCCTCGAGCCTGCCGGCCACCGAGCTGCTGCTCTCGACAAACTTATAATTGATCAGATGTCTTCTGAAGATGAGAAGGCTTAGTAGATCGAGCAGACTTAGGTTCTCATGCCGGTATATCATGTACTCATTCATGTACTCATCACCACAAGAAGATTCACAAGTTTCAGAAGCCATTTGAGAAAGTGGAATACAAAAAAGAGGGAAGGAAGAAGGTACTGACAGGGAAAAGAAGATGGAGAGAGGTGCAGCAACCCTGAGGAAATTGGAGCACTTTATATAGGGAAGGAAGCAGGTGAAACTTGGCTGACGTCGGAATACCTGTTTAGTTGCACCACACGCAGCAAAAGCAACTAATGGTATCTTTTAATTAGTCATATAATGATGTCAGGGTATATATCATATCATGCGTTGGTTGGATGATGAGCCGCTGAGAAGCTGCCATGCACATATGCACGAGTTACATGCATTAATATTAAACTTTTTTGGGAGAACCTTGGGTGGAAGAAGGCCAAGTCTTCACGCGTGTAGGAATGTTGGTGGCAGTATGCGTGCAGGACGGGCGGTGGTAAATTGTATTGGGAGGACTTTGGCCGAAGACTGACCCCAAGTCTTCGCACGAGTAGGAATAATGCAAGTATACGTGCAGGGCAGGACGACGAACACTTTAATTGGAAAGATTAAAGGTAGTGACGCGGCTCAAAGTCACCATCTACTTAACGTTTTTCTCCATCCAAATTTAAAACCATATGAATATTATAGTTGGACGTCGTCCTCGTTTGTTTGAAAAAATTATGCATGTTTCATATTTGTGGAAGCTAGGGGCTGTTTGGTTAGAAAATATGGAGTCTGAAAAAGAAATGAAAATGAAAATAGATGATTTCTATTTCAACTATTTAATTGAGAGAAATCTTATTTTAATTTTAATTTTGGGGTGGAATAAAAATTATTCAACCCCTCTAAAATCCAATCTCGACTCTTTTATAAGAATTCAAATCTTTAATCCGATTTCGATTCAGCTTACGAATCAAATGCTTCGAAGGATATGATTTTTTGAATTCTCATTTTAATTCATTCTGATTTCGATCAATTTCGATCATGAACCAAACACTCCTTAACATGGTAAATAATGCCACCCAACTTTACCAAATTTAAAAGAAAAAAAAAAATCCCACCTAACCATAAGCTTCAACAAAGCTATTTAAGGTACTTATAAAAATGATTGCCTCCATTAAGATTGCAAAGCATCTTGGTTGTTCGACCAGCTAATCGAAGAAATTTTTCCTCTACAATATACTTCTTCTCTTAAAGAAGCGACGGTCGTAGAGGTATCTACAAAACTCATTAAACATAATTCAAGCAACTATCATGCTTTGTCCAATTTTCAACATGAATAGCAAGCTCTGCAAGAAGTGCTAAAACAACTAATCATTTTCAATTCACCCAACTTTGTTCATTGGAAGTGGTTCTCCACTAAGAATTTTTCTTCAAACAAATGCTACCATTTCCTCTTAGACGGTGGAATTCATCCTTAATTAAGCAAAATCATCTGAAAGATAATAAGTACCTCAAAAAGTCAAGTACTTCCTCTATCTCAGCTTTCTTGATAAAATTTTAACAAAATCTAACTTAGTAAAAAGAGGATGGAAGGGTAAGAACAGTTGCTCTCTCTGTGACTTAAGTGATGAGACATCAAATCATTTATTTCTTCAATGTCAATTCTCAAAAAGAGTATGAAATTTTTTCCATCTTGTCCCCCACTTCAACTGTCTTCCTCTCTCCCAAGAGACATTATGGAATACAGTTTCTACCGAAAAACTCCTTCAAAATGGTCTGGCCTCGCTGATTGCTATCGGATTTGATGTTTGTGGAAGAAACGGAACAAGAGGTGCTTCAACTATCATGCTTTTCTCCCACGTGTTCTGGCTTCGTAGATTGCTAACCTCTTTGATGCATGAACAATTCCCGCATGCGTAGATGACCCAAATACATTCCAGCAAATCAGAAACTCTTTACTAAGATTTTTTTTCAGACTATACATTTAAGGCCACAGGCATCAACTCTCAAGTATGGAGACAATAACCCTGACCCCAATATGAATCCTGAGAATCGTCTCTGAAAAAATAGGAAAACCAACACTCAACATGTTTACTCTGTCCGTCTTTGCATAGAAACTGTCTTGCGCTATTAGAATTTTTGCAGACGGGCAAACTATAATCTGTAGCGCATGATATATTACACATGTACTTTTATATATCTATACATCATCTAATACATGGATCTATGAGTTAGGCATTCCCTAACTCTGCATAAAAAAAAAAACCTGCATGGATAATAAAGCAGCTTTGAAATATTCTCGGCGTGGGATGTTAGAGACTTGTATTTGCTTAAGCTCACTTCATTCTCTTCTTTTTTGAATCATATAAAACCAAAAATCTGCAGGTGAGCTCTCTCATGTTAAACAAATAAACAATATGCTACAACATGTGTGGCCTTTCTTGGAAAAAATTGAGGTCAAGTCATTTTTTTAAGGCAATATTAATGCAGGACCACCTCAGACGACTCCTCTTATCATCACTTGATGCTGATATTTGAACTTTTACAGAATGAAATGCAAGGCCCAAAGTTCATGTCAGACTGGGTTATGCAGCTAATTCCAACTCTTGACAAAGAAGTGGAATTTGAGTAGCCGCTGTGCTGGGCAAGTAATTTAGTTTTCTTCTTGCCAATGAAAAATTTATTACAGATTTGTTTTTTTTTTTTACTATGTAGAGGTTCTTCAAGTGAAAGAAAGGGAACCATGGTCGTTGAGATGACTCTGTCACCATCAATTCAAAGTTGCCGGTTTAGGTCTTTCACATGAAAGATCATCATCGAACAGCTTTAAGATATGTGATCATGAGAGATGGCATGTGATTAGGCATGATTTCATGCGTCAAAGCATGATCAAGCGGTTGTGCACACAAGAAAGACTACCATGGTCTTTCATGTGAAATAGCAACCCCATCCTCAATTCAAAATGGGCTTGGGAGTTCTTTCAATTTATCTCAAGATTAAAGAAAAAAAGATAAAAAAAAATACAGGATAAGAGGAGTTCACGATGTTATTCTTTTATTCACAGAGAAGAATCTTAAAATGTTGCATCTTTTCATTCTCATCTTTTCTTCTTTTTAAAAGAAGCGGTGGAGTGGTACCACCACTCATCTAATTAGCTATCCAAACTCCATCTTTTGATTCTTAAAGCAAAGAGGTTTTGTCTTTATTCTTTGTTGTTATAATCAATATTCAGTTCTTAATTTTCAGTTTTTGTAGAAAAGCATGTTCACTTTGTTGTACTTTTTCCAAATCATTCAGTCTGGCTTAAGATTGTAGTTAATAGCTTTTAACTGATCCTGCTGACTTCTTTTAATTTAGTACTGCTTCTTAAATTCATATATAATTAATTGGAAGCTTAGAAACATATGAATTATGCGATCTTAGCTTTACTTTGTTTTTCTCGAAAAACACAAATCAACAAATTGAGGATTGAGGCAATATGCCAGATCATAGATTAGATCGATTAGATTGATGTGGTCGATCAATGAAAGCAAAATTTGGTGCCTTAATAGAAGGGCTGAAAGTTTCTAGTAGAATGCCGTATTGTAGAGAAAGAAAACATCAAGAAGAAGTTATAACTCACACTTAGAGAACCAATTGATTACATAGAGGAAATATAATTGAGAACAACGACAAGTGTACTCCATAGTAGGATGGTCATCATGCTTAAGAATGGGATGAACAATTGAGAACCGAGGATATGGAATTCTCTTAAAGCTTAATCAATCTCCTCCAGATGCTTCTTGTTTGAATAACTCCATGTTATCCTAGTAACTTCTTTTAGAAGGTTAATTCTAGTATTTAATTATCTAAATATGGCTTATTGTATATTTGACAAGTGGCTAGATATGATTTTTCAAGTATCACTAATAAATGATTAATCAAATCTTGATTGGTCTATTATTTTTGACCATTTACCATCATTGATTGATGAGTGATTAATTTATGGGTGTGAACAAATACTTATGTTTACAGCATGACCTAAATTATTTTTCTTCCACGTACCCTAGATATATATATATATATATATTTGATAGAATGAGGGGAGTAAGATGCTCCCTTCGTTATATATTAAATTAGAATAAAGGTTACAGTAGAAAGTTTTGTTTTGAAAAGAGATAGGGCTCATGTGAGTAGGGGTTCCGTAGAGGTTCCAGAAAATAGGAGTTGACATGTCAAGAAGGGAGCTGCCTAGCAAGGGTTACGTGAGGGATGAAACTATCTGAAGGAAGTGGTCATCCTTAGAAGCAGACTTTGCCACGAACTTGCTAGGACACGTGAGTAGGATCGTCTTCTAGACCAGTCCGATCATCAAGCGAATAGATAATAGATAATAGATTCATCTATTTGTATGTAGAATCAGCATCAAAAGCGAAGACGCCTCTGCTTCATTTGCTCAAAAAGTGTGAACAGAAGACGCCCCCCCCCCCCCCCCCTCTCCATTGAGTTTATCAGAAGAGCCTGTTGCATCCTTGATATGCTGAAATTCCTCTCAGTAGTCAGCATTGTTAGCTATACGACGAAGGTCTCTTGCGAGCATGGAAACGAAGCGGCAGGATGAGTTCATCATCCACTCGATAAAGAGAGACACTACCATCCCGAACACAATCGAATCAGCATGAGCTATAAACTGGAAGACACGCCTATTTCTCTCTTTCCAGATACACCAGCAACCCACGGCAATTAGGGAATCGATCGGAGAGATCATGTGTATGTTCCTCAAACTATTCCTCCATACCCGCCAAAGATCGTAAAGACTTGAGGGAAGAGTTTGCTCGCTTAAACCCTGTTGAAGAGCACACCAGATTTTTCTTGAAAATATACATCCAATTAACATTAAGTGATCAATACTTTCCTCTTGTGTTGAGCACAAAGGGCATTGGCTGGGACCTTGTAAACCTTTTTTCGCAAGAGTGTCAGCCATAAGCACTTTATTGTGATAACAAAGCCAATTGAAGATCTTCACTTTTTTCGGAATCGGGCATTTTCATATAATTTTGCTGAAGAAAGATATTATTCCTCCATTGATGAGAAAAACTTGGCCTCGTTTGACAGTGTAGATTTGAGAAGGGTGCCATTTCCAGTTCCTGCGGTCCTGTCTGGGTTGCAAAGTCAGATTTGTTGGAGTAAATATGAACTTTCTTAAGAGTTTCACTCCTATTCTTCTGGATGAAAATAGAGTATTGAGAATTGGATAATAAATTTTCATTCTATGAAAACGATTACAAATGTGAGTATTTATAGAAACATGTAGACATAAATAGATACATCTTTTCACGTAGAGTTGCAATGCTTCAATCATAAATGCATCTCTTCATATAGAGTTGCATCTTTTCACGTAGAATTGCAATGCTTTAATCATAGGTGCATCTCTTCATATAGAGTTGCATCTTTTCATGAAC
The DNA here is from genome assembly GCA_006176705.1 of Cocos nucifera. NCBI lineage: Eukaryota > Viridiplantae > Streptophyta > Magnoliopsida > Arecales > Arecaceae > Cocos > Cocos nucifera. Next base: position 684,455 of record QRFJ01000284.1, read on the forward strand.
TGATGTCTCACTTCCTGAACAGTCATGATGCTTTACTTTTGAATCTCATTAACTTTTAACACTCCCCCCTTAATGAGATCGGCGGATATAATTCCGAGCTTCTCTCTAAACTCGAAAAATCTATCCCGAGGTAGTGCCTTTATAAAGATTGAAGGAAAATCCTGATTTTCCGATTCAGGTTCGTTCAGATCTGATCAGATCAAGAGATATATTTCAAAAATTTTTCTCTTGATCCCAATCAGATCTTGATATATTTTAGATCTGATTCTTATTATTTTAATAAAATAAAATTAAAAGATAAATTAAATCAAATTTAATTTACCTGATCTGGGTAATCCTATTACCCTATTGATGATCCTGTTTGCAGTGGAAGGTTCTAGATCTTAGCCACGCAAGCGCCTGGCCTCTACCGATATCCCCTCGAGTTGGATCTGGAGATCCTCTTCTTCTCTATCACGCCTCTAAAAATCAGATCTGAATCTAATCTGGAGGATCTTCAAAACTCTTTTGAAGATGAGCAGTCGTCCATTGCAGCAGCGCAGCCTTCTTATTTTAATCGCCTTTCTTTGATCTAAATTGCACCAACCAAGGTCCAAAACTCCTTTTGGATGTGGAGAGCAAGGGGAGAAGAGACTATGACGTGGAGAAAGAGGGGAGAGGCAGCCTTGAGGCATGGAGAAACTATGATCTCATCATATCTCTGTATCTCATACAATCTGAGTTGGATACAGGATCTTATTTATAGACTAGCTGTGATCCAACTCCTCTTCTTCCCAACCAATCACAACCCTTTGTGAAATCAGATCTAAATCTGATTGGTGAAAATAGAGTCTCCTGGATTCCTCCTTAGAGGGCGCCTAAGACCAGTCAAAGTTGGTTCTTAGAAGAACTCTAATTGAAATCCAAAAAGGAGATAGAGTCTTTATCCAATAAGGACTCCTAGGCGCCTCCAACTTGGGCACACGCCTAGGGTGGCGTGCGCCCTTCTCTTTGCCAGGTTCTGGCAGGGGGCCAGGCCCCCACCAGTCCTCCAATAGATGCATGACATGTGGTTAAAAGTCAAAGTGTCAATGGTCAATGTTTGACCAGTCAAAGGTAGACTTTTGACCAAAGTCAAAGAACAAGAAATGACAGGTGACCAAAAATGGCAGGTAGTGTCTTACAAATAAGACAACCTTTTCTAACTTGGACAATCTCCTGTCAGACCATATGAAGGCCTCTGTTTGAGCACAAACTCCTTTCCTTTGGCTCAGATAGGACAACTACTTTATGATAGCAAAAGAAGAACGTTAGGTTCAATCGAGTGCTAGCATGATTTTCTTGAACCTAATTGAATCTCATTCAAGATCAATTGAACTAGATCAGTTTCAATTGATGATCACCAGATTCAAACCCTTGTTTGTGTGATCCAGTTAGGTTCAGTTCTATATGGTAATGGATAGTCATGATCTCTATCATTGACATCATCGAAACTCCTTCGATGGATCAAGAACTCTTCTGATTCGAACAGCTAGAATGATCGATCATCTAAATCATTCTAATTGCTCCCAAAATCCACCCAGTGACACCTACAGTATATGGTGGCAACCCATCAGAGCTGAATGCGAACCTCCTTGGTGCAGCTACTTGTGTGATTCAGTTCTTCTATCTTGAGCCCTGATCAGATTAGGGTTAAGGTGAACTCGTCAAACCCTATCTCTGTCATATGATGTAATCATTCGATTCGAGTCCAATGTGAAAATCTAAATAGAAACTCTTTCTATTATTTCACTCTACCATGGCCATGGATTTTTGGACTTGATTCTCATAACATAATAAGGGCTACTCCTCTACCACCGAGGTAGATAGATTCCATCTTGATGCAATCCAGTTCCTATAATGAACATACTATAGCCAACATACACCTCAGGATTCCACTATGGCTAGGAGACCGAGTAATGGTGTAGTCAAACTATAAACACCCTCAAGATGAACTGTCGATGCATCTCAGGTCAAAGAATCAGATACACTACTGCAGCATCGAGTCCAGTCATTGACGAGAAGGTAGACTCCTAAATGACTATTCGAGGGGTCACGCTCAGTGCCCTCGTTCTCTAATGAAGTACCTATACTCTCACTTGCGTGTCTCCACACCGTAGACTCAAGACTCATCTACTAAAAAGAAGCGATTGTACACCAACCTTCCGGATCAATCACCATCCTCGTGATGATCCTATGGTCAGGAGCAATTTATGAGTTATAATAATGATTATTCATGTCTTAAATTTTCAACTCTTGAAAATATGAATTATTATTACCATTAACTCAAAGGATGTATCACAGACACTAAATACACATATGTGATAGAAAATAACCCATTTATTGATTTTAGTCAAAATTATAATTTTGCCCTAGAAGTGTATTACAAGTGTCAGCCAATTCTGACTTCTAGGGCACATATATCTAACAAAGATATCTGCAAGTTATTCTTCTGACTTGCAGTACTTTAGTTTCACTTCACCATTTCTACACAGCTTCACGAATAAAATGATATTTGAGTTTGATTGCTTGGTACACTCATGATGAACTGGATTCTCAGTAATGGCTATTGCCGATCGATTATCACAATGAAGAATAGTAGCTTCAGTTTGTGGTACCCCAATATCAGAAAGCATTCCTCCCATCCACATAGCTTATGATGTAGCTTTTGCTGGCTGCTATAATTATTCAGCTTCCATAAAAGAATTGAGCAACAACACTCTGCTTCTTTGAAAGCCACGAACAACCTCCGAACTTAGCATAAACAAGTATCCTGATGTGCTTTTTGATCATTAATGCTTCCCCTAATCACTGTCTGTGAAACCAGAGAGAGAAGTATGCTCCTTCTTGTTTGAGAAAATTCCAAGCTTGAGGGTCCCTTTTAAGTAACGTAGAACTCATTTAGCTGCCCCAAAATGCATACTATTTGGATTCTGGCATAAATCAGAAAGTAAGCCAGTAAACAAACATCAAGTCTGGCCTTGTTGCAGTCAATAAAGAAGACTCCCACAAGTCTTCTATACTGTGTGGCATCTACAAGTAGAGCTCCATTTGATTTACTCAAATTTCTTTCCAACTAACAAAAGGAATGTCCACTGGTTTACAATCATGCATGTTAAACTTATTAAGAAGTTTTCTGCATAGCTAGTTTGTGACCGAAATATTCCTGCAGGTATCTGATCTATCTCCATGCCAAGAAAATATCTGAGATGTCCAAGGTCAGTCATCTCATACTTTGAGTTCATCTCTTTCTTGAATCTTTCAATTT
>QRFJ01000285.1:0-35667 GCA_006176705.1 Cocos nucifera
TTTTTTATCATTTAGACATAGAATCTTTTGACTTCTTATTGAAATTGTTCGAAGGTCTTCAATTCTATCCTTAGCTTTTTGAGCTTAGATTCCTACCAATCTCTATCTTCTAAGGTTAGATTTCTACACATGTTAACATTCTAAGCTCGGATTGCTACAGACCTCTGCTTTCTAAGGTTGGATTTTTATACACGTTGACCTTCTAAGCTCGGATTTTTATAGATTTTTGCTTTCTAAGGTTGGATTTGTGCAAATATTGATATTTGGAGTTTGGATTTCTATGCAGGTCTTTGCCTCGTGTTTAGAAATCGAGAGGTTTTCATCCTTGCTAGGATGAGGTTATCCTCCTATCTTAAATAACCAGAGAATTTCTCTCTATGTCAGGATGAGGTCCTTCTCTTATCCTTGACATAGTCGTATAGGAAAATACCTGGGTCATTGAAGGGGCCTCTTTTCCATATCTCATCTTAGATTAACGAGGTCTTTGCTTTTGCTCATGTTAGGATGAGATTCTCCTTCTATTCCTAACGTGGCTGTAGGGCACATTAGGACCATTGGTAGGGTCTCTTCCTCATCTCGTCTTAAATTAACGAGGCCTTCTACTTTGCTCGTGTTAGGATGAGGTTCTCCTCTATTCCTAAATGGCTGTAGGGACATTAGGGCCATTGGAGGGCCTCTTCCTCATTTCATCTTAAATTAACGAGGCCTTCCACTTTACTGCTCATTAGGATGAGGATCTCCCTGTTCCTAACGTGGCTGTAAGGGGCATATTAGGGCCATTGACAGAGCCTCTCTTCTCATCTCGTCTTAAATTAGCGAGGCCTTCTGCTTTACTCGCATTAGGATGAGGTTCTCTTCCTATTTCTATCATGACTATAGGGACACATTAGGGTCATTGGTAGAGTCTCTCCTCTTATCTCATCTTAAATTAACGAGGCCTTTTTCTTTGCTCGTGTTAGGATGAGGTTCTCCTCCTATTCTTAACGTGGCTGTAAGGGCACATTAGGATCGTTAGTAGGGCCTCTCTCCTCATCTTATCTTAAATTAATGAGGCCTTCTACTTTGCTCATGTTAGGATGAGGTTCTCCTCCTATTCCTAACAGGACTATAGGGGCACATAAGGACTATTGAAAGGACCTCTCTCCTTCTATCTCAGGTTAACGGGATCTTCTTTGATCAATGTTCTTGTTAAGTCTGCTTCTTAGGTCTTGATTTTTTTTTTTTGACTTGAATTTGGGCTTGGTAGTTTGGCCTTGGTTGCGATTTTAACTTTGGCTCGATTGTGATTTTAGCTTCAGCTTGGTTATAATTTTAACTTCAACTTATCCTTGATTCTGACCTTGGCTTGGTCTTGAATCTGACCTCAGCTTGGCTTAGGCTTTAACCTCGGATTCTTTTTTTTTTTGGGCTCGGCTTACTGAGGTTGAATTTCTATTAGCCTCAGTCTTTTGAGCTTAAATCTATGCAGACCTCAGACTTGTATGATCTTTGCCTCGATTTGTCTTGCTTTTACTTTGGATAGATCTTGAACTTGACCTTGGATTGGTCTTGAGCTTGACCTTGGATTGGTCTGGATTCTAATTTTAGCTTCAACATTTATTTTCACTTCAGCTTTAGCTTTAGTTTCTTGAACTTAGTCTTAATTGGATTTGGGTTCGACCATGATTTTGGCATCCTATAGCCCTGCAGGAAAGAGAAAGACAAGAAAAATAATAATGGATAGAAGTTTGAAAGTCTTTTACCATGAGTTCTCTATTTGAAAGATCGTGGGTTCTATTTGACCATCCTGATTCAGATCAGATTTTGTCTTCTTCTTCTCTTTTTTTGTATTAATTTGAATTCAGTGGATGTAATTCATAGAGCCACGTGCCTAGGTTGTAGCATTTTGTGGATGGCTTCGAGGTTGCTCCAAGTCAGCTTCGACACTGTATGATGCGAGATGCGCATAGGACTTCAAAAAAGGTCGAACATATGCATGTGCATGGGGGACCTCGACCATGTTAGGAGCGCACAGACCTCGTAAGAACTTCGGCACCATGCGTACAAGGACTTCGAGGGCCACTTTGGTGATGGGTTCGGCCACTTGGATGCATAGGAGAGAAGCTCAAATTTTGGGAAGCACTTCGATTGTTACCTGTTGCATGAAAGAGGGGATCAGAGTCACCACAGGCCATGCCTAGGAATGCATTCGGGAACTTGGCCCCACTATGGCTAGGAGCGTGGGTAGGGGATCGGCTATGGCTAGAAGCACACTAGGAGGAGATCATCCATATGCGAGATGGGCATAGAAGAGTTTGGCCAAATATGCACGAGCTTGGAGGAAGCCAGCTTCACTACGGCGAGTTCGGCTACGTCCGGGGCATGCAGGAGAGAGGATCAAGTAGAGGGGTGAGATAAGTCATGCCTGGGGGGATAGTGGAGAAGATCGGTCGGAGGGGCACCGGCTTCTTCATTCCTTTTCCTTTATCTCTCTTTCTTTCTCTTCTCTTCCTTTTCTTTTTTACATCTATCATAGGTGACAAAATGAGATAAGGAAGAACGCAACCCTTCTTTCGATTGGAGCCTCTGGCTAATGAGGCCCGACGTCGAAGGTGCATGCGGGGGGAGACTTTAGAGCCTCCAATCCTAGCTCCGACATCGGTAGGGGTTCGCATGCCACGGATGCACGCACGAAGGACCTCGGGGCCTCCAATCTTCAACAGCATGGGGGCTTTATGTCTCCAGATCCACCAAGGTTTGGCTTTGAAGATGCAGGGGAGTTGGGACCTCTAATCTGGCAAGTCTTCGATAGCAGAAATGACACATGCGTGCAGGGGAAGATGAGCTTCGTTATAGACAAATGGAGGGAGATGACCAAATGTTAATCCGACAGCACATGGGATCGGAAACACGCATGAGAGGGGAACTAGTGACTTCGGCCATGTTCGAGTGCATGGGGGAGGAGGTCAGCTCCAAATGGGGCATGCGGGAGAGAGGAAATGACCGAAGTTGCTTGGAAGAGCAGGAGAGTGAAGATCGATCGAAGTAGTCATGGATTGTGCCTGGGCACGCATGGGAGAAGAATGTTGGCATTCGGGGTCGTGAGGGAGGAGGAGGTCAGCATGCGGGGAGGACTTCGACACCATCATGACTGGTTTAGCCACACCTGAGAGCACGAGGGAGGAGGACGTCGGCCAGAAATGCACAGATGCATAGGAGAGAGGACAAGGTTGGAGTCGCTTTGGGGAGAGATGAGCTCGGCTAGGCGTGCAAGGAGAGGAAGATCATCTTGAATAATCATGTGGGGGAGGTCGGAATCATCGTGCGGGGGAGAGAGAAGTTCGAAGTGGTCACGGGAGAGAGGATCGATCGATGCCATCATGGGCCGTACTTGGGAGCATCGGGGAGGAGGTCGACCAGTGCCATCACGATCGTGGGCTACGCTTGGGAGCACGGGGAAGGATTGATCGTCGTGGTCGCGGGCTATGCCTAGGAGCGCGATGGAGGAGGTTGGCTACGATGGGCCGCACCAGGGAGCGCAGGAGGGAGGATATCGGCTGGAGGGGTGCCGGCTGCTTCTCTCTCCCTCCCTCTTTTTCTTCTTCTTCTTTTACTTTCTTCTTTCTCTCTCTTTATTTTTTTGGAAATAGGGGAACTTAATTTTTTTTGACTAAAATCATGAAAATCCAAATGAAATAGCAATCGAGTATTTTGAAGGTTTATGATTAGTCAAATTTTCTAGATCAGGTGAATGCTAATTTTTTGGACTCATCTGATGGTAAGAACGTATATGACAAACCATATTTTTGATGTAATTTTAAGATGTTCCTCAGTTCGCTACCATTAGGCCTCTCAGTCAACTGAAGTTGCTCCTATACTCAGAAGTAGATCCTCTACTAACAAATAAAGATACAATTCTCACAAACAATAGTGCATTTAGTGACACAATAATTTTCCATATAAAGCATAATTTTAATTTTTCATTCAACTATGTGGGTGGTGTCTGTGCTGATCTTTCCTAAGGGATGAGTATGAGCTGCGATATTCACCATGACTTTAGAAGTGATATCTCGGTGCCAAATAAAGATGCAATAAGTATGATAGTAGGTTCATGCCAAAGTAACCGCTAACATGGGAAAGCCTCTCTTCATTCTCCTCTAATTTTTATGATATCCCTTTATTTTTTCCATCTCTCCCAGGACCTTAGTCTCTCTATTTTATTTTGAATTTCAGAGGTTGCTTTTATTTTGCCCAGTATATTAGAGTGCAAGTGAAGATCCTTCTTCTAATGCTTGATTCTATCTAGAACTCAAGAGAATAGATGAAAAATCAAAAATATAATATGACTAAAAAATTATCATTATTATATTTCTTATCTGGATCTTATGGTGTGTTCATTGGTTCAGATCATCCCCATCATCGTCTCCTTCCTTTCTTGAGCTTCTCTCTTCGATTGAAATTTTTTTCATTTAGAGCCCTTCAGGTTGAGCTTGGATAGGATCTGTTAAAGAGGGATGCTGAATTTCATTGCTATTGAAGTGATGCGATGGAGCTCCTCTCACTGGATATTCATTTATTTCCATAAACAGGCTCAAAGGGCCCTCCTTTTAGCATCAATCTATTGACGCAGAAATCTATCTCGAGGTTGAATCACTGGAGTTGCGTGATGGCAGTGAGTCGATGATAATGGAACGAAGGTGACCGTACTTGCAAGAGAAGTCTTCGATCGGAGTTGGCTCTGGCAGAGATCCTCTGACACTCAAATCAGTTCTCATTCAACAGGACGAAGAAGATGAGCATTTTTGGAAGAAAAAAATTGCATACCTTGGGATCCCTCTTTTTTTCCTTTTATAGAAGGATCTAGAGTTTAGTAGGATGGATTATGGATTGTTAGTCATAGAAGAGTAGTGGGTTGTCAGAAATATTTCATTTGCTTATTAGAATATTCTTAGAAATCATGTCAGATACCATCTCCTTATAGCATGTAGGGAAAAAATTGATAATCCGGAGGAGTTCATCCTGGGGGAGCTCATCCTGAAGGAGTTCATCTTGGAAAAATTCATTCTGAAGGAGCTCATCCTGGGAGAGTTCATCCTGGAGGAGTTCATCTTGGGGGAGTTCATTGTAGAGGAGTTCATTCTGGAGGAGCTCATCCTGGAGGAGTTCATCCTAGAGAAGTTTGTCTTGAAGGAGTTTATCCTATAGGAGCTCATCCTGGGAGAGTTCATCCTGAAGGAGTCCATTCTAGGAAAGTTTAACTAGAGGAGTTCATCTTGGAGGAGTTTGTCCTAGAGGAGTTCATCCTGGGATGTTCATCTTGAAGGAGTTTGTCCTAGAGTAGTTCATCCTGAAGGAGTTCATCCTAAAGGAGTTCATTCTAAGATTTTCATCCTTTCGATAACTTCAAGTTTGGCTTGAGATAGGAACTTATTCTCAACCCCTCGAAGACCTTCAATCAGCCTATATTGTGACTGGCTTCCATCTCTTGATAAACTCAAGTTCGACCTGAGATAGGACCTTGGCCTCAATCTTTTGAAGACCTTCAATCAGCCTACATTATGATTAGCTTCCATCTCTGGATGATCTCAAGTTTGGCTTGAGATAGAACTCGACCTCAGCCTTCTGAAGATCTTCAATCAGCCCTCATCATGACTTTGGCTTCTATCTCTCGATGAACTCAAGTTCGGCCTGAGATAGGACCTCGGCCTTAACCTTCCAAAAACCTTCAATCAGTCTATGTTCTCATATTTTCGGTAGGCATAAAAATCCTCCAATAGTTTGACTGCACATCAACTTGGTCTTTTGCCATATGGGTCCTCATAGTATATGTTGGCTATAGTTGGTTTATTGAAGGAATAGAGTATGCACCTAGATAGAATCTATCATCCTTGGTAGATAAAAAAGATGGTCCTATGTTAATTTATGAGACTGAGTTAAGGAGTCCTTGGCCAAGACAAAGTGATTAGTGAAAAGGAGTTTCCACATACTTTATATTAGAAACTCAAGTCGAATAAATCCTACATATGACAGATGTTGTGGTTTGATGAGTAATCCATAACCTCCATCTTGTTGGGACCTTGATGGAAGGATTGTATCATATGGTAACTATACCTAGAGATTTACTTTTTGTTCTACTAGAGTGCCATTACATGCTGCTAGGTGTCACTGATAGTTGTAGGATCCATGGGAGATATCTTGATGATCAATGACTCTTGTTGGGAAGAATTGAAAATGTTCCAATCTATTGAAAGGAGTTTTAATGATATTGTGATGGAGATCATAATATATCTCACTACCAAACATAACAGAATCTATGAGGTCACATACAAAAGAGGATTGTGGCTGATCAGATGGTTGGAAGATGATTTCAAATCATCTTTGGGTCCAAATTATCAATTTGATTAATAATTGGATCAATTTTTTAATTATTACTAGTAAGAACTTAATTGCTCATAGTTAGCAAGCTTAAGGAGGACTAATGTGCAAATATTGCATATATTAATTTGATTGGATCAAACTAATTATGGCTGAATTCAAGTTGAGTCAAATAGGGATTTGGTTCAATTGAATTTGGGTTTAGATTTGGGCTTAGGTCACATGCACCCAAAAAGGATTTGGATGCATCAAATGTATGACACTTGGACCTAGCCTCCCTAAACATAGAATTCAGCCCTAAACAAATAGAAAAATGCTTGATCCTCAAACATGAAAATCAGCCATGAACAAATAGGAAAATGCTTGACCCTCAAACATGGAAATCAGCCATGGATCTAATGGGGAAGGGTTTGACCCTACGTTGGGTGGCAGCCATGGGTTTTATTTGATGAAATCCTAGCCACCAGATCCTGTAGGCATTTGTGTCAAAATAGTTGGGGACCTATGCCTATAAAAGAGAGGCCAACCCCAAGGGTTTAAAAGATAATCTTTAAGCTTCAAGAGGCTTCCCTATACTTCAAGTGTTGAGAATTCTCAGACCTAAAATAATTTTCCTCTACTTCCAAAGGCTTCTTCCTTTTTCTCTCTAGGTTACTAAAATTTTGATTTTAGCATTAGAGATCTTAAAGAAGCCATTGTCTTGCTAAGGTTCTCAAAGATGTTGAGAACCTTCCTCCATCAAGCAAAGGCTTTGCAAGGGAGCTAGCACCTTGGGGAGCCAAGTAGTTGCTGATCAGCCTCATCTTTATCTAGATACTTATAGAGGCTGGGTGTTTCTATGGCTTCAAAAAGAACCAGAGGATAAAAGATCATCTATGATGAAAGGTACACAAGATGAAGATGAGATCTTTTTCTTCCTTCCTAATATATGTCTTTAATCTGATTTTTTTTACAAGTATGTTCCTTTTGGGCTTTCTTCAATCATGAACTCCGGAGATTAGATCTCCGGATGGTTTTTCAAAAGGAATTTTTTTTCACCATGCATACTTGATACCATAGATTAGATCTTCCATTCCCTCTTTGATGCATGGTTGATTTTAAAAATCCCTCACTACTACAAAATGGGGCTATGGTAGTGGTTTTAAACCATTGCCATAGCCCAAAATGTCACTATCATAGACTACGGTAGTGGTTCCATAACCGCTACCACTGTGGCTATTGCCGTAAGTTTATGGTAGCAGTTGTTGCAACCGCTATCATATATAAAGTATATCAACAATTTTTTAACCACTTCTATAGCCAATCTATAGTAGCGGTTAGAAAATCTCTGCCATATATCAAACTATAACAGTGATTTTCCAACCACTACTAAACCACTATCATATATCAAACTACAGCAATGGTTGTATAACTGTTGCTGTAGATGTATGGTAGCAATTTATTAACCACTGCTATAGATGTATGGTAGCAGTTTATTAACTGCTGCCATATATTATGGCAGTGGTTGGCATAGATCTATGATAATGGTTGGCACAACTACGGCAGTGGTTGCACAATTGCTGCCATAGCCTATTGACCAGTAGTTGGTCAACCAATAGGGTAAATTTACTTTTTTTTTATTTGATAGACCTTGTTCAATATATAATTACTCAAACTAAAACTTGCAAGAACTAAAAATTTCATATAAAACTCCATAAGAAGTATAATATTTCTCAAATACTTAAATTATATTATAATATTTTTCAAATAAAAATAAAATATATTAAAAATTAGCCAAATCAAAATTCTCCTCTCCAAGCATCTTGTCATCATTGGGAGGGTTTCAAGCAACATCGAGAGGGGCTATAGTAGGAGCTGAAGGGGTTGGAGCTGCATAGCCAGGCAATATGTCCTAAATGATCAAAAAATCAGCTATAAGAGTAGTGGAGAGCTATGTCACTATAGCGAGCATGATACTCTATAGCTGGTCTGCATGCTCTTGAGCCTAAGATGCGCCCTCCTCAACCTGAGATGCATGCTCCTAAGCCTAAGCTACTTGTGCTAAGGTCTCATCAAGTTGCTCCAGGCTGACGATGTTAGAAGCATGTGAGAAGACACTCACCTCAGATCAGTAGCTAGTCTACATATTTTTGGGCCTACAATGAATCCTCCTAAAGTGCTCAGGTCCCAAGACCTGAGATAGATGGTCATGCAAGCTAGAGGTATCCGGGCCCTCACTCGCAAGCACGTCTAACTGCTCCTACAATTGCAAATTCAAATAAAATCTCAAAAAATTTTAGCTGCATAATGGCTGTAATGTTAACTTTCCCATAAATACACAAGGTAAATTTGTGAGGCAAACAGTAAAAATACTGCCCACAATCGTAGGGTAGATTCTTAAATAACTAAGAAATCCTAAGAAATCCTACTACCACACATATTGTCAAAGTGAAATGAGTAAAACATAAGAAATGCTATAACATATCATTATTATTTACAAAAATTTTCTCGATCGTAGCATTCATTGGCCTGCCCTTCTTGTCCGTATGACTCGAATGAAAGATGACACTATGGCTGGACATCACCCCCTTTCTCATTAGCTATAACAATTAACTAGCTTGCTAGAAATATGTAAATACAATAATTCAATAACTTGTAAACTAAAGGATTAGAATTTATCACCTATCTATGCACATGATTGGCCATAGTTTCATGGTCGAGAATATGCGTGTACTCCTAAGCAACCTAATTCTCATGATTCTGACGAGATATAGTCTAAAAAGTATTTAAATCACATAAATTAAAATCAATTATAAATGTCAGCGCAATGAAAAATTCATAAGTTATAAATTAAATCTAAAACTTCTGGCTCCTCCAATGCCTAACCATCCACTCCCACATACTTCGGGGATAGTCCTAGATCCAAGGAACAAGCTCCTCCTCTATCCTTATGATGATCTAGCCACTCTTTTTGGAGCTTGACCTTATAGTTCTGGTATAACTCTCCAATCTTCTATAGTCGAGTATCTCGAGTCTTCTCATGATCTAGAAAGTCATACCTCCTCTACACAAAGTTATCACAAGTTAATTTTAAAATTATTCTAATCAAATATAGTATAAACATATCACATGCATATATATAAGATACACTTATCCAAACCTCCTCCCACACCCGATCTTAACACCAGCATCTATTAATTGCCAGTCTACAGGCAGTACGGGGATGATGTTGGACTGCCTCATAAGCACACCAAAAAAGGAATGCATCTCCCATGCAGTCTCTTCTACTAGCCTTTCCTTTGCATTGTACTCCACCATAATCTAATGCTGGTAGTTTCATACATGCAGCATGCATGTGGGACTGCGAAAGATCCTATTGGATGATACATCTACAATGAAAATACAATACAAATATATAAGAGTATGCAATAACTATACAAAAAATAAATAAATAAGTAATTGACATAATAAAAACCTACTCTTACTAGAATTATGCGATGTGGATGCTGGTGGAGCCTCATTGGTAGGTGAAGTATGTGCTAGAGATATATAGGTTGGCAACATGGTTGCCGATGGAGGCTCAGATATACCGATGGAAGGAGTATATGTCTGCAAAGTCAAAGCTAATATGGAGGTGGATAGAGTATTCACTAGCAACAGCTCAGATGCGGAGCTTTGCATAGCCCACTGAGGAGTGGAGATGAAAACTAGATGGCATTTCAGTACCATCATGACCTACAATGTTAATAAACATTAATAAATATAATATATTATTGAATAATAGTATTAGTAGAGCATCAATAAATATATACTAATATTTATACCAGGATGTTGAACTCATCACCTATTGATATTTATAATATGGACATCACCATCGCTCCTAACAAATGTATCTAGGATCTCAACAATACCAGGTAAGTTTTATCATAGAGGAACATTTTGTATGCATGGTCCAACATCATCATCAATTTTGATATTATCAAAAATATGTCTAGGCACCATCTTTACAACAATACCCCATTAAGGCTCCAAGAGATTACTAATATGGAAGATCTGACTAGTTTGGGAGGCAAGTATATATGGTTCTTTAGTATGAAGATGACATTGCATGTTCATGAAAGTAAAACCACACTTATCAGTCTTCATCTCTGAGATAAGGTATCAAATCAATCGTATTTCATTAACACAATCCTTCCTTTAAAATAGTAGTCCAAGATGACTATCTTCTCTACAACCTCGTAATAATTCAAATTTTCCATATGAGGCTTTGAATCTCTCAAGCTAGCATAACACCCAATGATGGTGCTAGCTTGACATCATACCACTATTTTGTGTTGCCATGTTTACGTCTCAACTGTGAATATTAAATCTATAGCTGTTAATGACAAGCAGTTTGTACTCATGCATGGTATGATAAAGTTTCATTGAAAGAGCATGCACTTCATGACTCACATCACTGAGCGAAAATCTCCACCCTAAAAGATAACACCTAATTAGTAAATATGTTCAAATAGGATATACAAGGTAGAAATATATACTCACTTATATGATCTTTGAACCATTCAAAAAAATCTTTTCTATTTTTTTTTCGTATACTTGGAGCGTCGTATTTTACTCTTATAACCTTCTTATATTTGCTACATAAGGAACAAACTTAGGTGTAATGGGATATTTTCTTCAAAAAATTAGAAATAAATAAGGTCGAGTGACTCACTTTATGTATAGCTGAATGACATCATAATTGAGCAACATGTAGCAGTGCCCCTTATCCCTTTTCTCAAAGCTTAAATCAATGAGGTGGTATGAAGTGGAAAGTCCACTTGGCTATGGAATGAACTTAAATACAAGCTTAATTATCTTATACTGATCATCCTAATTTTTTATTGGCTAGTTATGACATATCTCGAGCTTATTTAAGTACATGGTACAATAATCTATACGCTCTTAATCTAAATAATCTTTTGTTATGGATCCCTCTGAACGATTTATATTTTTTACATAAGATTTCAGCATTTGAATATTTCTCTTAGTGGGATACATCCATCGATAGAATACTGGGCCTCCAAGTAAAACTTTCTCCATAAGGTGCATAGTGAGATGCATCATAACTATGAAAAATGATGGTAGAAATATTTTTTCTAGATTACATAATATAGTTACCACTCTTGCCTTCATTTCTTTCATGTCATTCTTAAGTAATCTCTTTGCATAAATATTTTTATAAAAGTTGCAAAGAATAACAATCAGTCTCACATTTTTTGGTAATATATGGCGAATAGCTATTAGGATTAACTCCTACATCAATACATGATAATCATGAGTCTTCAATCCATCAAGTCTCACATCCTTACCATTCATACACTTTAATATGTTGCTTGAGTATCCATCTAAAACCTTTATATTTTGCAACACATGAAGAAATATTGATCATTCGAAGGTATTCATAATATAGCATGCATGAGGGAGCTTCCACTGTTCTCCCCCTATCGACTCCAGGTGGAGTAATTTTTTAATATCCCATTCTTTCAAATCAAACAAAAAATTTAAGTCATTCTTAGTCTTATCCTTAATATTCAAGATCATTGCTAATAGAAGCTTGCACACATTTTTTTCAATATACATGACATCTAAACAGTGGCACAATAAGTTTGTCTCCTAATATGGTAAGTCAAAGAATATGCTCTTTTTTTCTCCACTTCAAGTGTGTGTTATCTATCTTTGATCAATGCTTCATCTTCTTATCACCAATTAGATCATCTTTTCTAAATTCAACATTGAAACCATCCAACTCTCTCAACATCTCACTCCTAAATATCCAGCTAGGTGCCTCACTTTCTTCAATAGTGCCATCAAAGAAGCATGCATCTAATTTGTATAGATGATTTCGATGGAAAAAGCATCAATGCCCCATAAAGCTAAAGTTCCTCTAATATGTCAACCTTTTAGATCAGATATATTTTTCATAAATTGGGCATGCTAGCTCACCTTTCGTGCTCCAACTTAACATTAAATCATAAGCTGAAAAGTTATTTATTATCCGCATAAATACCGTATGCATGGAGAATGACTCATTCATTAGAGCCTCAAAAGTTGGAACACCTTGAATGCTCCATAACTATTTTAGCTAGACAATAAGATGTTGCAAATAGACATCAATGTTATTCTCTAGCTCCATCGATCCAGGAATGAGCATTATCATGAAAGCGAATGATTTTTTCATATGCATCCATGGTTGGAGGTTGAAAACATGAGTAAATATTGGCCATATAATATGGTTGATATTTATATGCTTGAATGGGTTGAAACATCACATGACAAGTCCAATCTCATATTACATATCTTTTGTGTGAAGTCAGGATGTATTTCATTAAACTTTTACCATGCCTCTCCATCAGCCGGATGCCTCAATGCATCGTCTTTTGTTCACTCCTCTTCATGCCATCTCAACCTCATATTACATATCTTTTATGTAAAGTTGTAATGTATTTTATTATACTTTTGCCATGCCTCTCCATCAGTTGGATGTCTTAATGCATCATCTTTTGTTCGCTCCTCTTTATGCCATCTCATATCCTTTGATGTTCTTGCTGATATAAACAACTTTTGCAGTTCGGTATCAAAGAAAAGTGCCATATCAATTTTTGAGAAACATGGATCGATGTGCTATCTTTGTTCTATTTTCATCTTGATACATCGCATCTCGTGCACTTATTTCAATTGGCATTCTCCTTCCAATAGAGCATGCAATCATTAGGGTATGCATGTATCTTGTTGTAAGTAAAGCCTAACTATTCAATAATTTTTGATGCCTCATGATTATTCTTTGAAATTTGTGTATTATCTAAAATAATGTCCTCCAAAAGCTCTGGTATATAATTCACTCCATTATTACTGAACCTATTGGAGTATTTCACATGATACAATCGGATTAAGAGCTTAAACTTCGCTATCTTTTCACATCTAAGATACAACGAAATATTAGCATCCTCCATTAACTTATGGACTTTCTCCACATCCTTATTGTTTATCATTCCACCAACCATGGGATCAGGCATGGACGTAGATGCATTGTCATTATGGCCAACAAATAGGAAGATATCACAAATCATTTGTTCTACTCTTCCATCATATTGATCACCTCCTTGAGGTTGACACTCACCATGTTGATCCTAACAAATTTTATAGTTGGATTTAAACCTATAACTAGTGAGGTGATTATCTACATCTTGATGAGATAGCCAAGGTCCATCCATACACTTCTTACAAGAACATTGGTTAAGTCCATGGTCCTCAAATTTTTCTATAGCAAAATCAAAAAATTTTTGAAGTCCAACCTTATATTCTGATGAGAATCTACTCAACTTCATCCACCTCTTATCCATTATAAAAATAATGATATTTAATTAAATCATGTGTGGAAATGAGACACCATACAATAACGTCAAGATAATTTGGTAATAATTGCTCATAATTTATGCATGTATACCAATGCTTAGAGTTCATAACATCATTACATGGGCAAACAAAATATATTATTTCAATCATGACAAGTTAAGAAGAACTAACCAAATATTGAATGCATTATAAATAAATATTTGAAAATATAAAAATATATTAAATATCATTTTTAGATATATAATAAATACATCCTATCATCAACTAATAGATAAAGTTAGGTCCTATCTCATTCAAAAATTATATTAATTTTATAGATCAATTACAATAATTAAATGATATGCAATAGGGGCCGAAAAAAAAATTGGCAATATTTTTTCTTAGTTTTTCCATATGGCTGAAGATGTATGAAAAAACTAAAGAGAAATGATGTTCAAAATTTCTCTTGAACCCTCAATATATCATAAATTTACTATAATTATCTATAAAATTAATTATAATTTTTAAACTATCCAAACTAGATAGTCAATTGGCTAATATACATAATTCTCCTACTTATACAAAATTATATAAATATACAGATATCATAGAAATGTATATTAATCAAAAGATGGGTCGATAGTTTTATGCAATGCAAAAGAACAAGAAATTAGAAAAGTGAAGAAAATAAAAGTAAAAAGAAGGCTCATAGTCACCATTTAATCATGCATCGTAATGTTACTTTTGGTATCTGCTATAATTAAACTAAATCAGCTGCAAACAGTTTTTCGCTAAATAGCCATAGGCCATCCAAGATCACCTTGCCATTCGGAATTGTTAAGATATTTATAGAAGAAGAAAAAAAATAAGAAAGAAATATCACTAAAATTATGCTAAGAATTAACCATTTTTCATCCGAAATCATCATAGCCGTTTTACAAGAAAAGAAAGAAAAAAAAGAAAATACTTTTCATAAAGTGGCACGACCCAAAACCCGACAGCATAGCCCATAGACATCGGCACGGCCCAGAACCCACCAATGGGGGTTTTCTTTAAATATTATTATGAAATGATTATAAATATTATTATAAAAATAATATGAAATGAAATGAAAAAAAGAAAAGTCATAGTTGTGAAATTGCAGGGAGGGGGGTCGTGCAAAGCTATAAGGGTCACCAGCGATGGCACTAAAGAAAGAGGAAGGCAGCTGGGCAGGATGTGGTGCCAAAGGGGGCCGGGGAAGGCGGGCCCAAAGGCAACTGGGGCCGAGGAAGGTGGGGCACGGGCCAAAGGGTGGCAATGGCAGCACTAGAGAGTGGGAGGTGATGGCAAGGCAGGGCGGCGATGGGGCCAAAGGGGGTCAAGGGTGAGGGAGGTGGGGCCAAAGAGGGTTAGGGGCGAGGAAGGCGGGGTGCAGGGCCAAAGGGGTCAACGACAGTGCTAGACGGAGCGGGTGACAATGGGGTGGGCCGATGGTGGGGTGAGTTGGGGGCTAATGGGGTTGGGGCCGAGGGAGGTGGGGCTAAAAGGGGCTGGGACTTAGGGGGGCGGGGCACAGGGACAAAAGGGGCTAGGGCCAAAGGATGTTGATAGAGGCGAGCGACAGCACGGTGGGCCGGTGAGGAGGGCGTGGGGCCAAAGGGGGATGGTGCCAAAGGGTGCTGACGAAGGTGGGCAACCATAGGACATGCTGACAGTGGGGCAGGAAGGGTTCGGATAGAGAGGAGAGAGAGAAAGAAGAAGAAACGACGCACGAAATGAAGAAGAGAGGGGCATAAGTGAAAATTTAGCCAAAATCAATTGTGGCAATTTTTAAAAACTACTACTATAGATCTATAGTAGTAGTTTTCAACTACTGCAATAGACTCTATAGCAGTGGTTGCTGGCAACCACTGCATAGAGGTAGAATATATATTTTTTTATATTTTTCTCTGAATATGATATAATTTTAAAATTTAAAGTCCATCTTTATTATTTATTATCTAAATAATTATTATTAGAGTATCATGACAAAAGATCACCTCGATCTGATAATCCTAGCTATGTCGATCAATAGCTTCATCGATCAGAAAAATTTGATATTCGACGATCATGAATGACCACATAATGATCTTATAGATAGAGACCATTGTTGGATCTGAAAACTTACAATGATGATCTTAATTATATTTGTAGCATACTATCAAAATCTAACTTCAATCGGACATCATTATCACGATCAATTTAGCACGGAATGATTTCAACCGTTAAATGAAAAAATGAGTAATCAAAAGGCCAAATGGCATCCGATTATAAGATAATTTTTTAGATAAATGATCTTTGCTACTACTTTAATCATTTGTATAATGGTGACTATAAAATTCAAACCACATGTATATGAATGATCCAAAACTACATGTTTCTTCATACTCATTCTTAAAGTCCTTAAGTAATTATGCTCATGCTTTTTATAAGATCTACTTAACATGGATGGTTCATATAGGCACGGTTTAAATTTTATAATCACCACCATATAAATAATTAAAGTCATAGAAAAGATCAATTATCTAAAAAATCATCTTATAATCAAATGCCATTTGGCCTTTTGATCATTCATTTTTTATTTAACAGATGAAATCATTCCATGCTAAATTGATCATAATAATGATATCCGATTAAAGTAAAATTTTGATAATATGCTATAAATATCATCAAGATTATTGTTATAAATTTTTGAATCTATCGATGGTCTCTATCATCAGTTCATCATGTGGTCCTTTATGACCGTCAAAATTAAATTTTATTGATCGACATAGCTAGGGCTATTGGATTAAAATGAACTTTTGTGATAACACTCTAACGATAATTATTTAGATAAAGAGTGGTGAAAATAAACTTTAAATTTTAAAATTATATCATATTCAAAAAAAATATAAAAAAATTTAAATTCTATATATATAGCAGCGGTTGTATAAAACTGTTACTTTATATCGCATAGCTGCAGTTAAAAAGAACCGCTACCATAGCTTTGAGGTATAGCAGTGGTTATTGAAAATCGCTACCACAAGTCAAAACTATGGTAGTGGTTATACATAACTACTTTCATAGATCAAACTTGTGATAGTAATTAATCAACTACTGACATATCTCAAATATATAGTAGTGATTATATATAACCACTACTATATATAACCTAAGGCAGTACTTATCAATAACTATTGTTATAGCTCAAACCTATGGTAGCGGTTATATACAACCACTATCATAGACTTTATGGCAGTGGATTTTAAACTGCTGCAGTAGTAAATGCTACCATAGGCTCTTATTATAGTAGTGCCTTCACTTGGTTAACTTCATGACTTACTCGGCTAATTTATTTTTTGGGTCGGCTCAAAGAACTTATGTACTTTTACTGTTTTTTATCTTCTTCTACCTTTAAGATTGAGTCAACTATTCCATTCATGTGAGTTAGCTAAGTCCCTATTTTAGTCAATTATCTTGTTTTCATGGTCAGCTTAGGAGAATTTCTAAAATTTTCGTTCTTCTATCTTCAATATGAGTCTGAGGTTGAGTCAAATATCCATTTATGTGAGTCGATTATGATCTTGTCTTCATCAGCTTAGATGAAAACTTAATCAATAAAGAAAAATTTTTGAATTTTACATCTTTCTATCTTTTTTCTTAATACGACTGGGTCAACTAAGCTTCTATCTTGGTCGACTCAAAGGCATGCCAAAAGTAATTCTCTTAGTTTTTGAGTAGCTTTCCTTATTTAAAGATATCCTAGGCTAGATTTGCCTTCTTAAAATTAATTTTTGAGTAGATAATCATGTTGAGAAGTCTTTCTAGGCTAGACTTTTTTTTTTCAAATACCTTTCATGCTGAACTTAGTTTCTTTGCTTCCAAAACATGAAACTTTGATTTTGAGAACAAGAATTTACTTAAATTTTGAGAGGATGTCTTTTTGAATGAAATCAACCATTGAGTATTATAAAAAATTCTATTATCACTCTCACAAGCATTATTAGTAACTATAATTTATACTCAAACTATTTTGACAATATCAAAATCAATTCCAAGGCTAACAAAAAAGTTACAAGACTGTTTTGCTTCTCATGGTATTTACTCATTTCACAACACACCCTCATACATCTTGGCATATTGCACATGCAGAACACTATCATTGGCATATTGTTGAGATAGTTATCATTTTGTTGCATCAAGCTTCTCTTTCTTTTACTTTTTGGTCTCATGTATTTCATTATGACATATATTTAATTAACAGGCTACCTATACTATTACTAAATCTAAAATCATCATTTAAGGCCCTTTTTCATGAAACATCTAATTATCAAAATCTAAGAGTTTTTGGCTATCTTTGCTATCCATGGCTAAGGCTTTACAATAATAATAAATTCAAACCACAGTCTAGACCTTGCATTTTTCTTGGGTGCTCACTTTCACAAAGCATATATAAATGTTATGATCTGGCTGCTCAAAAACTTTATATTTCTCATCACGTTAATTTTTGTTAGACTAGTTTCCTTAGTTGTACTTGTGCCTCTTCACTTAGCCAAGTTACCCCCAAGTCTTTTATTCCTTTTTCACCCAATGCACTTAATCCTCCTTTCTTTAGTTTTCTAGTTCTAACATATTGCCAAGTGTGTCTTCTTGTAGCATTGAGGAATTTACACATGGACTATGAAATACCCTTGACAACCTCACCTATTCAACAACATCCATGTTCAATGTTTCACCCTCTTCCACTTCTCCATTGTCTTCTTCACGTCTACATTGTACCCATTCTATGGCAATAATCTTGAATATCAAAGATAAGACCAAAAAGAATATGTGCGAGCTCCTATAGGCAACAATCTTGAATATCAAAGATAAGACAAATGATGACTTAAATTTTTGATTTGACTTGAAAGAATGGGATATTAGGAGATCACTCCATCCAAAGTCGGTAGGAGAAGAACAGTGGAGGCTGCCTCATACATGTTATGTTATGAATACCTCCGAATGGTCCATATTTCTTCGTGTGTTGGAGAATATAAAGATCCCAGATGGATACTCAAGCAACATATCAAAGCATGTGAATAGTAAGGATGTTAAACTTGGGGGATTGAAGACTCATGATTATCATGTGCTGATGCAGAAATTGATTCTAATAGCTATTCACCTCATGTTGCCAAAAAATATCAGAATGATTGTTATTCATCTTTGCCACTTTTATAGCGATATTTGTGCAAAGAGGTTGCTTAAGAAAGACGTGAAAAAAATAAAGACAAAGGTGGTGACTATATTATATGATCTGGAGAAGATATTTTTACCATTATTTTTCATGGTTATGATGCATCTCACCGCGCATCTTGCAGAAAAAGTTGCACTTCGAGGTCCAGTGTTCTACCAATGGATGTATCCTACTGAGAGAAATATTCAAACTCTAAAATCTTATGTAAGAAATATGAATCATTTGAAGAAATCCATAGTAGAAGGTTATTTAGGTTAAAAGTGTATGGATTTTTATACCATATACTTAAACAAGCTCGACACACGTCGTAATCGACTAATGAGAAATCAGGATGATCAGTATGAGCCAATTGAATCTGCATTTAAGTCCATTCAATAATTAGATGGACTTCACACTTTACGCCATCTCACTGATTTAAGCATTGAGGAAAGAGATAAGGAGCACCACTACTTGCTCTTCAACTATAATGTCATTGAGCCGTACATAAGGTGAGTCACTCAGTCTTATTTATTTCATAATAATTAGAAAAAAATATTCTATTACATCTAAATTTATTCTTTATGCATGCAGCAAATACAAGAAGATCATAAGAGTAAAATATGGCACTCTAATTATGTGGAAGAAAGAGAAAATACACAACACAAAATTTTTTGAATGGTTCAAAGATCATGTAAGCAATTATATATTCTTGCCTTATAAAACTTATTTGAATATGTTTACTAATTAGGTATCATCTCTTTAATTAGGTGTGAAGATTACCACTCAGTGATGTAAGTTTCGAAGTACGTGCTCTTTCAATGGACCCTAATCGTACTATGCATGAGTATAAATAGCTCGTCATTAATAACTATAGATTTAATATTCACAGCAGGTTCATAAATATAGCAACACAAAATAGTGCCATGATGTTGAGCACCACCACTGGGTGTTATGCTAGCTCGAGGGATTCACAGCCTTGTATGAAAGATTTAAACTATTATGACGTGGTAGAGAAGATAGTCATCTTGGACTATTATGGAGAAGATAGTCATCTTGGACTATTATTCTAAAGAAAGAATTGCATTGATAAAGTGTAATTGGTTTAACATCTTGTCACAATCAAGGATAAAGACTAATGAGTGTGGTTTTACTCTCGTTAACATGCAACACCATCTCCATACTGAAGAACCATATATACTTGCCTCCCAAGCTAGTCAAGTCTTCTACAATAGTGATCCCTTGGAGCCTCAATGGGATATTATTGTGAGAATGGTGCCTAGGCATATTTTTGTTGATATCGAAGCTGATGATGATGTTAGACCATGCATGCAAAGTGCTCATCTAGGACAAAACTTATCTGATACTATCAAGATCCTAGATATATTTGTTAGCAGTGATGGTGATGTCTATATTATAGATGCTATTAGACGATGACTTCAATATTCTAGTATAAATATTAGAGTCTATTTATTGATGCTATACTAATATTATTGTTCAATATATTATATTGATTAATATTCATTAATGTTGTGGATCATGATGGCACCAAAATACCATCTAGCTTTCACCCCATCTCTCGATGGATTATGTGGAGCATCACATCTGAGTCACAGTCAGAGCATGCTCCATCCACCTGCACATTGGCTGCCCATAGATCATCGATATCTACTCTACCATCGGTATCTACTCTACCGTCGGTATATACTCCACTGGTATCTGAGCCTCCACCATCAACCACATCTTTGACACATGCTCCAACACCGCCATCCGAGTGTACATTTTTATTATGTTATTTATTTATTTTTTATATAATATTTATATACTTATATATTTGTATAACATATTTTTATTATAGGTGCATCATCTAGTAGGATATTTTGCAACCCCACATACATGCCGCATGTGTGAAACCGCCAGCATCAGGTGATGGTGCAGTATGATGCAGAGAAAATGCCTATAGGAGAGATCGCATAGGAGATACATTCCTTTTTTGGAGTGCTTGTGAGACAGTCCAACACCATTCCAGTATTGCCAATAGACTAGCGATTGATGGATGCTGGTGTCAGATATTGGGTATGGGAGGAGATATGTATAAGTATATCTTAATTATATTTATGCATTTGATATGTTTATACTTTGTTTGATTAGAATAATTTGATAACTAACTTTTGATAATTTTTGTTCAGAGGAGGTACGACTTTTTATATCATGAGAGGGATCGAGATGCCCAACTAAAAATGATTGGAGAGTTGTACCGGGACTACAAGGTCAAGCTCCATAGAGGATGGCTTGAGCATCGATGAGACACTCAGAAGGAGCTTGTTCGTTAGATACAGGACTACCTCCTGAGTCAGTGGAAGGGGATGGTTAGATATTAAAGGAGCCAGAAGTTTGAGATAAAATTTTTAACTTTTAAATTTTTTAATATGCTTAAAATTATATTTAAATATTATTTACATATTTTTTATTTATTTGAATACTTGTTAGGCTATCTTCCATCAGAACTGAAAGAATCGGGTAGCCCAGGAGTACATGCACACTTTAGGCCATAAGTCTATGGCCAGTCATGTACATAAAGAAATTATAAATTTTGAATCTTTATTTATAAATTAAATTAATATTTTTTTATATATTTTTAATAAATTAATCCATTATTATAGCTAACGAGAGAGGAGGTGATGCCCAGCCGTAGTGAGATCTTTCGATCCAGCCATACAGACTAAAAGGGTAGGTCGATGAACGCAGTGATTGAAAGAATTTTTATAAGTAATAAATATATTAGTATATATGATCAATATTATAGCATTTCTAATAAAATTTTATTAAAAATTATAATTATAGGAGCAGTTAGATGCACTCGCGAGCGAGGGCCCAGACACCTCTAGCCTCCATGACTATCTATCTCTGGTCTTAGGGCTTGAGCACTTTGGAAGGATCCGATGCAGGCTCAGATATATACCAATGAGCTATTGGTCTGAGGTAAGCATCTCTTCATATGCTTCTGGTGTCGTCAATCGGGAGCAGCTTGAAGAGGCATTGGTGCGGGCAGATCATGCTATAGCATGACCTGCTCATGCTGAGGAGCGCACATCTCATCTGAAGGGCATCTTGAGCGTCATGCTAACGAGGCTCAGCTCGTATTTTGGAGCAGACTTCATAGGCCTTGAGGACATGTTGGCCGACATTCCAGCTCTGGCTCCTACAGCTCTAGCCCCTCTAGCTCCAGCTCCAGCTCCTCTAGGTCATATTCCATCTTTCGGTGACGATAATGATAATGTAGATTTAGGGGACTTCTGATGCATTTTTTTTAAAAAAATATTATAATAAATTTTATTCGATAATAAAATTAGTGCATTTCAAAAATATTTTTATATTTATAATATTTATTTATATTTTTTATTATATTATATATTTTTATGTTTATCAGATAAAATATATAAAAAATTAAAAATTTTATATTTTTTATTATTCAAAAGCTACGACAGCGGTTACAAAACCACTACCATAGATGTGCCAAGCGAGGCCGTAAGTCACGTGCCAACTGTTACACTACACCTATGGCAGTGATTTGGAAACTGCTGCCATAGCTCAAGTCTATGGTAGTAGTTTAGAAACCGCTGCCATAGCTAGGTCTATGGCAGTGGTTCGAAAATCACTACAATATCTTAGGCCTATGGCAATGATTTAAAAATTGCTGTCATATCTCAGGCCTATGGCAGCGGTTCGAAAACTACTAGCATAGGCCCTATATGGTAGTGGTTCTTGTAATTGCTACAATAACTACTGCCATAGGCCTACGGCGATGGCGGTAGTGGCAACGGTTAGAGAACCACTATCATAAACTATGATAGTGATTTTTTAGGCTACGGCAGTGGTTACGAACCACTGTCGTAATCCTGTTCTATAGTAGTACCTTATTCTTACTATCTTTGGAGTTCAATTTCATTGGATCATGTCTGCTTTAATCTAGAATGTTCGTGGCTTGGGTGACCCTTCCAAAAGATAGGTGATCAGGATTTCATTTCTTCTTCTAGCTCCTATATTGTTGGACTTCGGGAGTCCAAATTAGATTCAACTTTGCCCACTATTCTTAAATCTCTTTCTAGAGGTTGCATTGATTCCTAATTGTCACTTAATGCCAGGGGCTCTACTGGTGGTTGTTAAAAAATATGTCTCAAAATCAATCATCTAAGTTGTAGATGATTAAAATTAGTATATGAATTATTAAATAATAATAGTTATTTGGCTTATTCATCATAAAAGTTCTATCTTTCTTAAATGAACTCCTAAGTTATGATGAAGTTCTTAGAATCATACTCAATCGATAAAGGAGAATTTATCGGATGGTTCTTAAATTATTCATGATCAAATGATAAGTTATTAATAAGGATGATAACTTATCAAGCATAGGTCGCTATATATTTATGTATTGATTGTCCTCGTAATCAAGTAGTATGGAGATACTGCTATAGTATACAAGTGGGATATAGGAGTACATTTACACTGAACATAATCAATATAGCACTCTACTATCAAGAGAAGCTAGTTAAAATCGATGGGTATAAGTTTTCCTCCAACCTAAGATCACTAGGTGACTTACAAGCAACTCACTGTACTTTAGTGTTGGACTACCTGTATTTCTAATAAAGCAATGAAAGATTTTTGGATACAGTCAAGTACTTGTAGAGTTGGTGTATGAGTCAAGACTTAATTAACTTTAGGAAAAGAATGTCTCGCTGTATTTCAATTTAGCAAAACCTAGGCCTGAGTAATCCTCGTGAGGAGTTACGAGATTTGCAAAATTTTGAAATACAATATGGATGATTTGTATGAGTGTTGACAGCAAACTCGAAGTTATCTTGAGTATTATTGATCAAAGGGATAAATTATACAATAACCATAGGCCAGGATTTTAAGAATGTTGCTTTGCATACATTCGACCTATCCGAACATTGGATACCATTACTAGATGGTCATTTTGATTGGTATAGAATTTGGTTTTTGTGCTATTGACTTAGGTTCGAACCTATGAGATCACACATATAAGTGGTTGTTACCTAATTAGATGGTTGATCGATGATTGAGAATCATTTAGTGATCGAATTATCAATGCGATTGATGATTGATCAAGTATAAGTACTGCAGGAGGATCGATTAGCAATTAGATTGCTAATTGACTTAATCTGATTAA
Organism: Cocos nucifera; assembly: GCA_006176705.1. Lineage (NCBI taxonomy): Eukaryota > Viridiplantae > Streptophyta > Magnoliopsida > Arecales > Arecaceae > Cocos > Cocos nucifera. Next base: position 24,111 of record QRFJ01000285.1, read on the forward strand.
AAAATTAGACTGAGATCAAGTTTAATTAAATTAGATTCAATTAAAATTAGTTTGGATTTAATTGGATTAAGTCTAATTGGTTTATTAGATAGTTAGTTGCAAGGAAGAACAAATTCTTGTTCAATTAGGACTTGAGTGCACCTAATTTTTAATTTGATTAAAAATTAAATTAAATTTAAATTTAATTTAATCTAATTTAATTAGGCTCCTAGTTGGACTAGGATCACTCTTTAATTAGATTGTATTAATCTAAGTTAAATTGGGTTCAAAATAGTTTTGACCTACTCAAATAGGAGGAGTCCTAGTTGGATTGGGACTCTCACACATCTCTTGTGCCTAAGAAAGAAAAGCTCGACACCAATCTTTTTGAATATTGGTGTGATATTTCTCACACCAATATGAAATTCCCACATCCTAAATATCTGGTAATTTTGGATTAAAATTTGACTTATTCAAATTTGAAAATTGTTTTTGATTTGAACTCTACTTGATAGAATTTTTGAAATCAAAAACACCTCCTCCCTTTTGTGCATTTTATCCCATGCCACAATATTTTGTTCACCCCTTTTTTGTTTCCTAATCTGAAGGGGATGCCACCTTTTAAGATGTTTTTGCCATGAGAAAGCCTCAATTTTTAATGCACATATCTGAGAGAGAGGGAGAGGGACGTGGGAGGTTGCTACTCTAAGTTGTTAGGCATAAGGTCTCTTCTTTTGGACAACCTTGTTTCTTGTCCTGTTGAAAGAAAGGGTCTAAGAGATCTAAAGAAGTTTTTTTAGATTGACCATCGAGAGGGATCCATAAGAAGCTAACACTTTGAGCGGATCTTCAATCGACGAACCTTTGATTAGAGTAGTAACTTTATGTGGATAACCTGTAGAGGTCAGACGTGCTGTGCAGCTCCAAGCAATAAGGACAATAATGAAAATCAATTGCAGTATTCTCAACCCATGTAAAGGTAAGAGATTTGATCTCTTTTCTGACCTAAATGAGTTCTAGGATTTCTAGAAGTGTTCTAAATCTAAGGTATTGATGTGATCAATACCAATCACTATTTTATTTTTCAGATTTATGTTTGCATCTTGATATATCGTAGATCCTAAATGTAGGGTTTAGTAATTGGATCACATGCATCATTAGATTAAATAGTTTAATTTGTGTCTCGTGCTGCATCTAATTTCAAAAAAATTTTGAAATGTTTGCATGAAATTCTGCAAGTTTTCTAGCAATGGTATCAGAGCTCTAGGTTCTTTTATGATATGATCATACATGCTTTAAAATAAATCTAAAAATAAAAATTAAAGATCATATATACTGATTATAAGATTGTCCTATTGTAATGTTAACCCCTAATAATAAAAAGGTTATCCTAATATATGCTGATCTATAAATTTGAATCATGAATAAGTTAGATATGATCTAAGTAAATTTATGATTTATTTTTTTGATTTTAAATCAAAAATAAATAGATATTAGATCTATTTTAGATTATTTAAATTAGATCTAAATAATATTGGATCACACATACTAATTATAAGGTTGTTCTACTGTAAGGTTTATCCTTTACAGTGGAGAGGTTGTTCTAATATGTGCTGATTTAAAAAATCTAAATCATAAATATATTAGATAAGATCTAAAATAATTATAAAATGACTATATTGGATATATATGAGGGTTAACAATCTCTTTCTTTTTGATGATGACAAAATTTTGAGTATATGAGCAAGAATTATAAAATGACTACATTGGATATATGAGGGTGCAACCTTTTCATAATTTCATGCTTAGCTCCTCCTAAGTTTATGCTTGTATCTTTAATGTTCCTTATCAATTCAGATTTGAGTTTGTAACATGTATTTGCTTGAATGGTGAATTGTTAGTATATATTTATATGTGTGCCAAGGATCAATATTAAATAATCAATATTTCACATGTGTTAAAGCATACATTTAGTACATAGAGTATGTATAATGACACGAACTCATAATGCCTATTAATTTTGTGTTAATGAGTAATATATGCAATGCTTATGGATATTTGCACGAGATACACTTCATAAAAAATTTTAAGGATACTCATGTGCATTAGAATCACAATACACATCATATTAGACCAATTATGCTCAAAATCTCAAAGAATTCATCATAAATGCTTAAAGATTCAAATCACATTCAACACGAATGAATATGCACATTCACCTTAGCTCATATATATACATTTAAGCTGCTCATATATATACATTTAAGCTCATATATATATTAAGGTAAAAACAAACATTGCATAAGATTATATCAAGAGATTGAAACAATGTAAAGGTAAGTAATCATATATATGTGATTTTCATTGCTTTTATAAAATGAGTGTATTCTATCTCAACACACCAAAATATAATGAAACAACAAGTTCAAATCATAACTAAGTTAAGCCATTACATATACAAGTGTACAAGAAGCACCTAACATAGAGTCAAATACAAGCATGTACTCCTAATACATAAGCCCAAGACATCAGACGACTAGATATCAGCTTCCTATGATGCTACTCATCATCTGAAGGGATCTCTAATGTCTAAAAAGATAAAGCTTGGGATGAGGATGGCCTAGCTCTCCTACTTCTAGTCCTGGCTGATGGCCCAACCACCTATGAAGGAGTAGGCCCCGCATGAGTATAGACTCTGAGTGGTGGTCTACTCTCACTAATAGACACTTGAGTCTGAGCAGGAGACATGGATGGAGGAGGTGGAGGTCGAGACATGGCTATCCTAGAGGCTACATCTACTGCTGCTGTTGGTATCGCACCTGAAACAAGTCTCTCAATTTTTTCAATCAAACTACCTATAGCTCCAAGTATTAAGATGATACCCTGCTGTTGTGCCTGACCTAATCCACTGATAGCTGCTAACATCGCAGTCCCACCTAACTCAACCCTCCCCCTGAGTCAAGCAATCTCCTCAATAATACTAGGATGGTCAGTGGGCATGTCATGTATCAACTCCCTTTACTTTAGGATAGTGAGTCTCTGAGGGATAGATCTCATCTCTATCTGCACACTCTTCACCCTCTTAACTAAGCCCTACATCTCTCTACTAATTTTGATAGAAATCATATCTGCCAGTCTCTCCATAGATGCAGAGTCAGTAGGTGGTGGCTGAGGAAAACTGCCTATGGGTAGAGCTCGAGGAGTCACTGGAGTACTAGGGTCAGGTGTGGCTCTATGTGAAGAAAGAGTAGAGGGCTCTCCTATCTCTTCTACTCTCGGCTCTCTCCTCTCTTGACTAGAGATATTTTTCACCCATCTACCAGCTTCTATATGGTATTTCATCCTAGTCAAGGCTCTCATATCATATACATCAAACTGAGATAGTCTTTTGCATCCTTCATTTTCAAATGAAACTCCCACTGTCTCAAATACCTGAGTCAATGCCATGCCATAAGGTAAGTACACCTTGTTCCTCACAGCTGCCTCCTTGATCTGATGCATCATAATGCCTAGAAGGTTTAAAGGAATATCCTAAACCATATGGTGCATCATGCACAATTCCCTCTCAAAGACAAAATTATATCTTTCTAGCTTGGAAATAAAGATGCCACCGATAATGTGATGTAGTACTCTCATCTCTATAGATAAGATGGGTGCTAAGATATCTCCTATGATGTCATCCCTATCCACAATCAGCCTCAATCCCTCCTTGTCGGATAATCTATCAGGAACAAAACCCTCTCTAGTAACTCCAAAGATCTGAGCCAAGCTATCTTCTAAAACTTCTATTTGGACTTCTTTCACAATAGATACAATCTCAGAAGATCCTTTCTTAAGGTTTTCATAAAATTTCCTTAGGATACATGAGAATATTCATTGTGCAAAAAATTTTTCATCCCATTCTATCAATCTAAGATCCAATAGAGAAGTTACATCTTTCAAAGAATTCAATGTCCACCCTTCTTCCCATTGCTATAGCCCTAATAGCCATTCTACCTATAGGAGAGGGCGGTGGAGGAGATGATCTCAGAATACCTTGGTTCGATTGGGGTTCTTCTTGAATGGGTTCCTCGGAGGGTTGAGAGGCTTCAGAAGGTTGGGATGAAGCTTGTTCCATACGGGATTTTCTTCTCCTTTTCCTTTTCTCTGCTTTCCAAGATGATGATATTTTCCGCACACCCCGCTTCTCCCGCACCATTTTGATTCAAGGATGGCTTCTAATCTAACTAATCTAGGAATTGCTTGAGGGAGTTCAAGGGGATGATGGATCCTTTGCTCATCGATACGAAGGGGTTCTAGGGTATCACGAACAGTCACGAGTCGATTTTAATTGCCTATGGCCCAAACCCTTGGGTCGACTCATGAATTTCAACAAGTTTCTCAAGTTGACTCGAGCATAAGTTCTAAAACTTTTAAAGTTTTAGTTGGCAGAATTTGGCATTCAAACAATGTTTAGATATTTTTCTTAATATTGATCATTGATTTTGCATTAAAAATTAATTCTTTGAATTTAATTTGATTTATATTGAGTTATAAAAATGGGATTTATTCTTGCTGATAGCAAAGCCCTAATTCTCTTCTAATGATGTTGAATCTTTCTTCATTAAGAGATTTTGTAAATATATCAGCAATTATTTATCAGTACATAATTATTTTATAATGATCTCTTATGAAATGATATCTTATTTCAATAATTTAGATCTTGAATGTTGAATTGGATTTTTGATTAAGTTAATTGCACTTATGTTATCACATCCTATTAGAATTTTGTCAAGTTTGAAATCAAAGTCTTCTAGTTGTTATTTAATCCAAAGAATTTGGGCACAGAAACTTTCAATAGTAATATATTCGGCTTCGACCATAGATAGTGCTATTGAGTTTTATTTCTGACTAAACCATGAAATTAAATTAACTCCTAAAAATTGACATGTGCCACTAGTGCTTTTTCTATCAAGTTTACAACTAGCAAAATTAGCAACAGAGTATCAAATTAATTCAAATTAAGATGATCTATCATACGATAATCCTACATTAAGTATCCTAGATAAGTATCTAAAAATTCTTTTAACAGCAAGCAAATATACTTATCTAAGATAATGGCCGGTAATATGATAGTGATTTTGAAATCACTGCCATAGATCCTATGGCAGTAGTTTTTTGCTAACAACAGCTATAGGTCGGACCTATGGCAAGTGGTTATTGTAACTGCTATCATAGGTCCGATATATAGCAGCAATTAACGAAAACCACTACCGTAGATTAGAATCTATAGCAGCGGTTATAAAAAATTACTACCATAGGTCGATCTATAGCAGCGGTTAGTAGGAACTGCTGCTATAAGTTTATTTATGGCTGCGGTTAATTGTAACTGCTGCCATATATATATATATATATTTAAATATTATATAATTTTAAAATTTAATACTCATTTTCATCATTCATTATCTAAATAATTATCATTAGAGTATCATCGTAAAAGATCACCTCGATCCGATGGCCCTAGCTTCATCGATTAGAAAAATTTGATTTCGACGATCATGAATGACGATGCAATGATCTGATAAATGATGACCTCTGATGGATCCAAAAATCTACAACAATGATCTTGGTGATGTTTGTAGCATACTATCAAAGTTTTACTTCAATCGGATATCGTTATCTTGATCAATTTAATATAGATTAGTTTCAATCGTTAAATGATAAACGAGTGATCAAATGACCAAATGATGTCCGATTATGAGATAATTTTTTTATAAATGATCTTGGCTACTACTTTAATCATTTTTTATAATGGTGATTATAAAATTCAACTCATGATATGAAGAATGATCTAAAACTATACGTCTTCTGATAATCATTCTGAAACTTTACTGATTGTTATGCTCGTGCTTTTGCAATATCTGCTTAATATGAATAGTTTATACGAAAATGATTTGAATTTTACTATCATTGTCATATAAAATATTTAAAATTATAATAAAGATCATTTAACTTAAAAATTATCTCATAATCGAACACTGTTTGACCCTTTGATCGCTTGTTTCTAATTTAATGATCGAAATTATTCTGTACTAAATTGACCATGATAACGATATCTGATTGAAGTAAAACTTTGATAGTATGTTACAAATATTATTGAGATAATCATTGCAAGTTTTTAAATCCATCGAAGGTCTCCATCTATCAGATCATCACATCATCATTCATGATCATCAAAATCAAATTTTTTTAATCGATGAAGCTAGGGCCATCGGATCGAGGCAACCTTTTACGATGACACTCTAATGATAATTATTTAGATAATGAATGATGAAGATGGGTATTAAATTTTAAAATTATATAATATTTTAAAAAAAATAAGAAAAAAATTATTTTCAACCTACGACATTGGTTATCAAAAATCGCTGCTATAGATCTACGGCAGCGGTTATAGAACTGCTGCCATAGATCTATGGCAGCGGTTTTGAATAACTACTACTATAGATCTATGGCAGCGGTTTGATAACCACTACCGTAGGTTAGGTTAAAAATTTTCAAATTTTTCTGCTTCCTTTTCGTGCGCGCTTCGATCTCTCTCTCTCTATCTCTTCCATCCTCTCTATCGTCGGTGAGGCTTCTTCCCTCTGGCCGCTGCCGCCCTCCTTGCCCTCCCCCTCCGACCCTTCCATCCCCGATCGCCCCTCCCCACCACCCGCCACCCCTCACCCAGCCCCCACCCCCCACCCTCCTCGGTCACTCCTCTCTGCCACTCGCCACCCCACCCACCCCCACCCCCCATCCTCCCGTCGGCCTTCCTCCTTCCCCCCATCCCCGGCTGCCCCTCCCCACCACCTTGCCACCTCCCAGCTGGCCCCCCCACCCCCCCGCCATCCCTCCCCACCACCCCCACTCGGCCCCCACCCTCCCCTCGACCTCCCCTCCTTCCTCCCCATCCCCGACCGTCCCTCCCCCGCCACCTTGTCAACCCCCAGCCCCCCATCCTCGATTGCCCCTCCCCGCCACCCCCCATCCGGCCCGCCACTCATACTCCCCCTTCCGATCGTCGATCCTTTCGTCACTATGCCTCTCGGGCCTCCTCATCACTGTGCCCCTCCCCTTGGCCCCTCATCTCCATCCACCCTGCTCTCCCTCTTTCCTCTTTCTCTCTTTTCTCTATCTCACTATCTTACTTTTGTTTCGTAGATTATCTTTAGTGCTGTTATCCTCCTCTAGCATCATTGCCGGCGACCCTCGAAGCTTTCAATGCAACCCACTCTCTATAACCATAGATATTTTTTTTTAATTTTATAGTATTATTTATTAATCATATATATTTATAATAATTTATAGAATATTTATAATAAATATTATAAATATTTATTATAAATATTATAATTATCTTCATGCCATAATTTTTGGTCGTGCCATGATGGTAGCCTTGGGCTGTGCCATGTCGGCGGCTGTAGACTAGATCTGTCAACAGGTTGGGTTCAGATCGAAACCTAGATATTCAGATCTGAATCTAATTTTAATTACTGATATCGGATCTAAATCTGAATATCCAACTGGTCTATACTTGAAGTACCGGATCCGGACCCTAATGGATCCCGAAAGGTCGGACCCAATTTTGGGATCCAAAACTAAGAAATGAAGAGATTAAGAGGGAGATCGATAAATTGAGAGAGGGAGGGTGTGTTGCTCACCGACCGTCGGTAAGGAGATCGAGAGTGGGAGGGAGGGAGGGAGGGAAGGGGTCCGATCTTGCCACTATCATTGATGAGGAGATCGAGAGAGGGAGAGAGAAAGGGAGGGATCCGACCTCGCCACCATCATAAAAAGGGAGGGGGTCCGGCCTCACCGCCATCAATTGGGAGGGAGGGGGTCCGACCTCATCGATGAGAGAGATTGAGAGAGGGAGAGTGGGAGATCGAGAGAGTGAGAGAGGGAGGGAGAGGTCCGGCCTCACCGGCATCACTGGGAGGGATGGGGTCCGGCCTTGCCGGTGAGGGAGATCGAGGAAGATTGAGAGAATGAGAGAGGGAGGGATGGGGTCTGGCCTCATCGATAAGAAAGATCGAGAGAGGGAGAGAGGAAGATCGAGAGATGAAAAAGCTAGAAGGAAGGGGCTTGGCCTCGCCACCGTCGTTGGTGAGAGAGATCGAGAGAGGGAGAGAGTGGTGATCGAGGGGATGGCACATAGCCGAGTCAGCTCGGATATACAGTCAAGTCGGTTCGGATCATGATCGAGCTGGTTGGAGGACTTAAGCTGGATGTCTCAGGCATAGAGCCAGCTATCTCAGGCACGGAGCCAGCTCGGCTTCTGAGCAAATAGAATTTGATATGTCTCTCTAAGGTTCTAACTTTAAGCCCTAAGGTACCACCATCATCTACTTTGTTCTTCTTTCAAGTTTCTGGATTAACATCAAGGTTCGCATAAGAGATCGGATCTATGACTGTTGCTCATCCTTAATTATTTATGAATATAATTCATATTATAGAATTTATTGCATAACATTTTTTGGATGTTTATATCTTATTGCTTTTGTTTATTGCATTGCATAATGATAGACCCATCAATTGATTAGTGTACTTGATGTGTGCTAATTTATAGCTATGGCAAGTGCACCAGTCGATCAAGTAATAAAGTGAATGAGTAGAGTATCGTCCCTAGAGGATTGAAAAACAAGTACTGAAAAGCTCTTTTCTATGCTTTATTTAGAAGACCGATTTATGAGAATAAGAAATTATAGAACAAAACAAAATAAATAAATAATTAAATTTTTTTTTTTAAAAAAAATAGAGAGAGTGTAAATTATTAGGGTTTTAAACTCAAGAGCAATGGATTACTAAGGCAATCGGTTCACCAACTCAGTCAATACAATATTCAAATTTTTAGATTAATTTTATTTCATGTGACGGTGGAGTCTCCTAATTTATTCACTACCCTTTGATCTAGGCATAGCAAAACTATTAATATTTATTAATTACCCTTTGGTCCAGGTGTAATTTAAATAAATATTAATGCATTAAGTTTTGTGAAACCCTCTAATTAAAATATGCTGCGTCCAAAGCGCACTAAAATTTCTGCATGCATATGAATTCTAATTTGATTCATAATACAAGGTATATAATTAAGAAGCATTAACATAGATGTACTTAGTCCGTAACATCTATGTTCATCAGATCAATTAGAAGATGGCCAGTAATTTAAAAGCATTAAGATCATATTTATATACTCCTTATGAATAAAATTTAAAAATAAATCACACTGAATATTGCATCACAAGAGTGGCTACACCTTAGTCTTAGTAAAAAAAAATTTAGTTCATGATAACAAATTCAAAAACAGCGAATAAAATAAAAAGCATAGAGAAATTAGACTGTTTGATTGCTGAAATTGATTGTCTGCTGCTCTTGATATGGAGAACTTGGTGAATAAGAAGAGGCTCCTTGATCGATGTCTTGATCGTCAAAAGAAATCAAAAATTCTTTTTGATTCTCTCACAAACCACTCTTCTCTTTCTATCTCTCTTTTCTCTCTTTCTCTCTCTCTCTCTCTTTCTCCCTCTCTCTCTTTCTCTATCTCTCCCTTTCTCTCTTTTTTTTTTTCTCTCCGTCTCTCTGATTTTTTTTTTCACGACAACAGTAGGTTTTTTATAGATGAAGAGTTTGATTTTTTTCCAAAATCCATCAAAAATTAGATTTAAGACTCCCAAAACAACTCAAATTAAGATCTAGATAATTCTGCCCGTTAGATGTTGATCAAACGGTCCAAAAATCACTCAAAAATCCCTTAAAATAACCCAGATCAAGTCGGATTTAATGCCAGCCGTTGGATCAACCATTGAATCGAATCTGGGCCATTCGATCACGTAGAAAGAAGGCTTCTAATCTTTAGTTTAATGTCAGGATGAATCTCAGCCGTTGGATCTCAATCGGAAGCTGCGGATGCCATCCATCAGCGCCTTCTTTTCGGCCGTCCAATCGAGTTTCAGTGAAAACCACCCGTTAGATCAGCCAAAATTCCCAAATTTCCCTCCATGAATCATGCACGAGCCCGGTGTTGCATGGACCGCCACGTTCTTTAGTCAATCAGAGCGCGCTTTTTGCTGTAAAATTTCTGAAATACCCTTCAGATGGTCCACCGTGCACTGTGAAAAATGCTGACGTCAGCATTGCATCGATGGGTTGGTCTGCTATTTTGATCGAATCGAGCCAAACTGCTGAGCCGATTTTCTGAACCGATTAGAACGGAACCGGGTTTTTTTTTTTTTTTTTTAATTCAATTCTGGGCTCGTTTGAAGTCCATTTTGCCTGAAATTTATTTCATCTGAACTAGAAAAATAAGATCTTCACATTGATGGCCTTCTTTCCTACACAAGATTAATAAAAATATCAATTTTTAAAAAAATAGTTTAATTTATTTTATAATTTAATACTTTTATTAGTATATTTTTATCACTTATCACACCCCCCAACTTAGTCATTGCTAGTCCCTTAGCAATGTTTTATTTAATACCATGTTTCAATAAGATTATCTATCATAAAGATAAAATCTAGGATTAAAGGTCAAAAAGTTTAGAAAATACTGCTAACTAAGCATTGAGCTTCAGGAGCAAATTTTTCAGTCAATATAATTAAAAACTTTCTTAGAGTACATCAAAGATCTATAGCACTTGTGTTCGTGATGACTAACTTTAGCATTTCAGTATTAAATTAAAAGAACAAAAGTATCTTTTCTTATCACTTATTTTGGTCAATTTTCTATACATTTTTAATTTTATACTCATGAATTAAGGTAGCTTTCGCACTGCTTTTCTCTCTTTTTTTTTTTTGTGCTGAGCATCTTGGCCTTTCCTTCACCATTTTATGTGAATTTCTACACTTGACCTAGGTGCAGAGACCCAGTTACTAGGCTTTGGGCAATCCACATATTCTCTATCTTTTGCACTTTATTTTTAGGTAGGTAGCTCTTTCCTTAAATTCAAATTTCTTTGATTAGAATGTATATTAATTACCAATTTTCAGTGATAATTGAATCCTCAATTGGCCTTATAATCAATACCTACTTTGCCTTGTTAGTGTGCATGTGCAATTAGAAGTGCTAATAATCTTTTAATGACCTAAGTAGGCTTGCTAAAAGTTGACCAAATAATCTACTTCTTTAACTCGTTACATTCATTAGCAAATAATTCTATGTTTTATCACTTATCCAGTTTATCTTGCTCAAGATTTTCTTCTTGACACATATTTTCTTTTTTTAAACTTATTCTACATTATCTTAAAGGAGAAAGAAAAATAAAGGGTGCAATAAAGGATAGGAAGGAATACATTTGATTTTGTTCAGTCTGGTTCTTTGGAGCTTTGAAATTTTGCTTGAGTTCTCATTAATTTTTCTACGAAATTGAAAATACACACCAGAGCAATAAAAGAGCAACAATAAATTACTAAAAAAAATAAAAGAAAAGAAAAATGATCAAAACTAAAAAGAAAAGAAACAACCTATCTAGTAGTTTTGATTTATAGTCTTCAGCTTGACTTTCTTTGAGTTCTAAAGTGGATTAATCTGGTGCCCCTTCAATTGGAATACTTTCATGTT
>QRFJ01000285.1:35677-57058 GCA_006176705.1 Cocos nucifera
ACCTATGGTAGTAATTTTTTATAACCGCTGCTATAGATTCTAATCTACGGTAGTGGTTTTCGTTAATTGCTGCTATATATCGGACCTATGATAGCAGTTACAATAACCACTGCCATAGGTCCGACCTATAGCTGTTGTTAGCAAAAACTACTGCCATAGGATCTATGGCAGTGATTTCAAAAATCACTATCATAGTACGCGCTGCCATAGATTATTTTTGTAGTAGTGACTATTATCCATAGTTTATGATGAATATGATCTTTATTGATCCTTTGGCCAAAGATGATCATCATTTATCAATAAAAAAAGATTATTATGATATTATTATGAATGATGCTATAATAATATATGGACAACAAAAAAAATGATATCTAACATTTTATCAGAGCATCTTAAATATAATATACACATTTAATAGATACCCAAGTTAGATCATATCATGGATGTCTATCTTTGGCATTATAGGCTTAGTCATATTAATAAGAATAAGATAAATAGGTTAGCCAAAAAGAAAAATCTCGACATCAATTATTGTGAATCATTGCTGATCTATGAGTCTTATTTTTTGAAAAAATGATAAGATCACCTTTTACTGGAAAAGGTAAAAGAGCCAGTAAAGTTCTAAGTCTCATACATAGTGATGTATGTAGACCTATAAACTCAAGTGCTAGAGAAAGATATCAATATTTCATTATGATTATAGATAATCTATTTAGATATGGGCATGTCTAGTCTGAATCATTTGAAATGTTCATACGATTCTATAATAAAATAGAAAAATAAATTGGAAGAGATATTAGAATTCTTCGATCAGATCAAGGAGGTGAATACTTATTCAGTGAGTTTTAGACGTATTTAGAAAAGAATAGGATTTTCATTTAGTGGACTCCTTCCAAAACATAGTGTATCGAAAAGAAGAAATTAAACTTTATTAGACATGGATCGATCCATGATGGGTTTTACTAGTCTACTTATTTTAGGATTATGATCTTATAACTATTTATTTTACTCTAAAAATTATTTTGAGTAAATATATTGTAAAGACTCCATATGAGATATGGATCGGATGTAGATCTAGACTCTCTTACCTTTGGATTTAGGATTGTCTGGCTTACGTCAAATGTTTGCACACAGACAAATTTAGATCTCGGTCTGATAGGTGTTTATTTATAGAGTATCCCAAGAAAATTAGGGATTATTACTTCTACCATGCTGAAGAACAAAAGTTGCTCTCAATAGTAGAATATTCTTTTGGAAAAAAAATTCTTAAAGAAGGAATTGATGTCTAAAAAGTTGAATTTAAGAAAGTTTGACTAGTAGAAAGTACTAACACAATCTAGTAAACCTACAGAATTGGATTTGATCAGATCGAATCTGAAGTCCATCAAAAAAGTACCATTAAGGAGATTCGATAAAGCACCACATTAGCGGATAGATACTATAATTTGTAAGTCTAGAATGATGATTCGATTGAGCTCGATGAGAACAACAAGGATTTGATCACCTATATGGATGCTATGCAGAGGTCTGATTCTAAAAAGTGACTTGAAGCCATAAAATCCAAATTAGAGTCTATGAAAATCAATAGTATGTAGATACTAGTTGATTCACCTAAAGGGATAAACACCATTGGGTGTGAATGGATTTTTCAAAAAGATCAAAGTGGCATGGATGGAAAGGTGGAGATCTATAAAGTCTGTTTGGCTGTCCTCTCAAAGTTGGAAACATGCATTTTGAATGTATGGAATCATTATGAACGAAGAGGAACTCTGCATTTATAAGTGGGCAAAAGGTTCTATACTATTATTTCTTTTATTATCTATAAATGATATTCTCTTAATCAAAAATAACATTCTAGCATTACAAGGAATAAAGATTTAGCTATCATCTTATTTCTCCATGAAGGATTTAGGAGAAGCATCTTTCATCCATGAGATGAAGATCTATAAAGATAGATCTAAAAGGATACCTAGATTGTCCCAATCTATGTACGAGACCAAACATGATATACTCACTAGAGATAGTGAGCAGATACCAGTCTGATCCGAATGAAAACCACTTAAAGATTGTATAGACAATCCTTAAGTATTTAAAAAATACTAAGGTTTAGTGACTCAAATATAGAGATATTGACTTAAAACTTATGGAATGTTTTGATTTCAACTTTTAATTAGATAAAGATGACAGCAGGAGAGTATCGTATTATGAATTTATCCTAATTAGAGAAGCGATCTGCTAGAAAAGTTTCAAGCAGATTAGTGTAGCCAATTCTGAAAGTGATGTAGAGTACATAGTAGCATCTGATACTACTATGTAGGTTGTGTGGTTTCAAAGGCTCATTAGCAAGCTGGAAGTGACACCCTTCATTGATGGCTCATTCCTAATATAGCACTCGAGCCATAGCTTAAGCTAAAGAACCAAAGGCGTACCATAGGACCAACTTATTCTACAACGCTATCACCTTGTTCAAGAGATTTTGGATAAAGATAAAATCGACCTTCTAAAGATTGATGAAAAGAAAAAACTTGATTGACCCACTTGATAAAGCCTCAAAATAAGGAGTTCTACGAACTTAAGTGAAAGATAGGATATTTGATATTGTTCTGATTGGCTTTAGTCCAAGTGAGGGTTATTAGAAAATATATCCTAAAGTCAATCATCTAAGTTATAAATTATTAAAATTAATATATAAATTATTAAATAATAATAGTTATTTAACTTATTCATCATAAAAGTTTTCTCTTTTTTAAATAAACTCTTAAGTTATGATGAAGTCCTTAGAACCACACTCAATCGATAAAGAAGGATTTATCAGATGGTTCTTAAATTATTCATGATCAAATGATAAGTTATTAATAAGGATGATAACTTATCGAGCATAGGTTGCTGTATGTCATATACGTTGGTTGTCCTTATAACCAAGTAGTATGAAGATACTGGTATAGCATGCAGGATGTGGGAGTACATCTATACTGAACATGACCAATATAGTACTCTACTGTCAAGAGTAGCTAGTTAAGGTCGATGGGTATAAGTGTCTCTCCAATTTGAGATCATCATGATGACTTGCAAGCAACTCACTGTACTTTGATGCCGGACTATCTATATTTCTAATATAGCAATAGAAGATTTTTGAATATAGTCAAGTACTTGTAGAGTCAGTGTATGAGTCAAGATGGGATTGACCACTCCTGATTAACTTCAAAAAGAGAATGTCTTGTTATGTTTTAATTTAGCAAAATCTAAGCCTGGATAATTCTCATGAGAAGTCATAGGATTTGCAAAATTTTAAAATACAATATGGATAACTTGTATGAGTATCAACAGCAAACTTGAAGTCAACTTGAGCATTATTAGTCAAAGGGATGAATTATATGATAATCATAGGTCAAGATTCTAAGAATGTTGCTTTGCATACATTCGACCTATCCGGACGTCAAGTACCATTACTAGATGGTCATCTTGGTTGGTACAAAAATTAATATCTATGCTACTAGCTTAGGTTTGAACCAATGGAATCACACGCATAAGATGTTGTTACCTGATCGAATGGTTGATCGATGATTGAGAATCGTTCAGTGATCGAATCATCAATGCGATTAATGATCGATCAAGTACAAGTATTGCAGAAAGATTGATTAGCAATTAGATTGCTAATTGGCTCAATTTGATTAAGAAATCAAGCTGAGATCAAGTCTAATTGAATTAGATTCAATTAGAATTAGTTTGGACTTAATTGGATTAAGTTCAATTGATTTATTGGATAAGCTAGTTGCAAGGAAGAATAAGTCCTTGTTTAATTAAAACTTGAGTGCACATAATTTTTAATTTGATTAAAAAATAAATTAGATTTACATTTAATTTAATCTAATAATTGGGCTTCTAGTTGGACTAGGATCATTCTTTATTAGATTGCATTAATCTAAGTTAAATTGGGTTCAAAATAGTTTTGATCTAGTTAAATAGGAGTCCTAGTTGGACTGGAACTCTCACACATCCCTTGCACCTAAGAAAGAAAAGCTCCATACCAATTTTTCTGAATATTGGCGTGAGATTTCTCATGCCAATATGAAATTCTCACACCCCAAATATCGAGTAATTTTATATTAAAATTTGACTTATTCAAATTTGGAAATTGGTTTTGATTTGAACTCTACTTGATAGAGTTTTTGAAATAAAAAACACCTCCTCCCTTTTGCGCATTTTATCCCATGCTAAAATATTTTGTTCGCCCCTTTTATGTTTCCTTTTGTGCATAGTTTTTCTTGGTCTTCATGCCAGAAAATTAGGGTGAGGCATCCAAGAGTTGGATGCCTCCTAAAACTTCTCCCTAGAATCCTTAAAAGACTAGGTTTGACCTAGTCTTCCTAATATTTAGGGGATGCCACCTTTTAAGATGTTTTTGGCATGAGAAAGCCTCAATTTTTAACACACATATATGAGAGAGAGGGAGAGGGACATGGGAGGTTGCTGCTCCAAGTTGTTGGGCATGAGGTCTCTTCTTTTGGACAACCTTGTTTCTTGTCCTATGATGCGGGCTAATTTATAGCTATGGCAAGTGCACCAGTCGATCAAGTAATAAAGTGAATGAGTAGAGTATCGTCCCTAGAGGATTGGAAAATAAGTACTGAAAAGCTCTTTCCTATGCTTTATTTAGAAAATTGATTTATGAGAATAAGAAATTAAAGAACAAAATAAAGAAATAAATTAAAAGTTTTTAAGAAAATAGAGAGAGTGTAAATTATTAGGGTTTTAAACTCAAGAGCAATGGATTACTAAGGCAATCAGTTCACCAACTCAGTCAATACAATATTCAGGTTTTTAGATTAATTTTATTTCATGTGACGATGGAGTCTCCTAATTTATTCACTATCCTTTGATCCAGGTATAGCAAAACTATCAATATTTATTAATTACCCTTTGGTCCAGGTGTAATTTAAATAAATATTAATGCATTAAGTTTCGTGAAACCCTCTAATTAAAATACGCTGCGTCCAAAGCACACTAAAATTCCCGCATGCATATGAATTCTAATTTGATTCATAATACAAGGTATATAATCAAGAAGCAATAACATAGATGTACTTGGTCCGTAACATCTATGTTCATCAGATCAATTAGAAGATGGCCAGTAATCTAAAAGTATTAAGATCAGATTTATATACTCCTCATGAATAAAATTTAAAAATAAATCATACTGAATATTGCACCAAAAGAGTGGCTACACCTTAGCCTTAGTAAAAAAAATTTAGTTCATGATAACAAGTTTAAAAACAGCAAATAAAATAAAAAGCATAGAAAAATTAGACTGTTTGATTGCTGAAATTGATTGTCTGTTGCTCTTGATGTGGAGAACTTGGTGAAGAAGAAGAGGCTCCTTGATCGATGTCTTGATCGTAAAAAGAAATCAAAAATCCTTTTTGATTCTCTCACAAACCACTCTTCTCTTTCTACCTCTCTCCTCTCTCCTCTCTCTTTCTCTCTTTCTCTGTCTCTCCCTCTCTCTCTCTATTTCTCTCTCTCTCTCCCCCCTTCTCTCTCTCCCTATCTCTCTCTCTCTCTTTCTCTATCTCTCCCTCTCTCTCTCCCTATCTCTCTCTGGTTTTTTTTTTTCACGACAACAGTAGGTTTTTTATAGATGAAGAGTTTGATTTTCTCCTAAAATCTATCAAAAATTAGGTTTAAGACTCCCAAAATAACTCAAATTAAGATCTGGATAATTCTGCCCGTTAGATGTTGATCAAACGGTCCAAAAATCTCTTAAAATAATCCAGATCAAGTCAGATTTCATATCAGCCATTGGATCAACCGTTATATTGAATTTGGACCATTTGATTGCATAGAAAGAAGCCTTCTGATCTTTAGTTTAACGTCGGGATGAATCTCAGTCGTTGGATCTCGATCGAAAGCTGCGGATGCCATCCATCAGCACCTTCTTTTCGACCGTCCGATCGAGTTTCAGTGAAAATCGCCCATTGGATCAACCAAAATTCCCAAATTGCCCTCTGTGGATCATGTGTGAGCCCGGTGTTGCATGGACCGCCGCGTTCTTCAGCCAATCGGAGTACTTTTTCTGATGTGAAATATCCGAAATATCCTTCAGATGGTCCATCATGCGCCGCGAAAAATGCTGGCGTCATCCTGACGTCAACATTGCGTCGACGAGTTGGTCTGCTGCTTCGGTCGAATCGAGCCAAACCGCTGAGCCAATTTTCTAAATCGGTTTGAACCAAACCATTTTTTTTTTTTAAATTTAATTTTAGGCTTGTTTGAAGTCTGTTTTGTCTGAAATTTATTTCATCTGAACTAGAAAAATAAGATCTTCACATTGGTAGCCTTCTTTCCTACATAAGATTAATAAAAGTATCAATTTTTAATAAAATAAATTAATTTATTTTATAATTTAATACTTTTATTAGTATATTTTCACCACTTATCACACCCCCCAACTTAGTCATTGCTAGTCCCTTAGCAATGTTTTGTTTAATACTATGTTTTAATAAGACTATCCATCACAAAGATAAAATCTAGGATTAAAGGTCAAAAAGTTTAGAAAATACTGCTAACTAAGCATTGAGCTTCAGAAGCAAATTTTTCAGTCAATACAATTAAAAACTTTCTTAGAGTACATCAAAGATCTATAGCACTTGTATTCGTGATGACTAACTTTAGCATTTCAGTATTAAATTAAAAGAACAAAAGTATCTTCTCTTATCACCTATTTTGGATCAATTTTCTATACATTCTCAATTTTATACTCATGAATTAAGGTAGCTTTCACACTGCCTTTTTTTTTTTTTTTTTTTTACTGTGCTGAGCATCCTGGCCTTTTCTTCACCGTTTTACGTGAATTTTCATACTTGACCTAGGTGCAGAGATCCAGTTACTAGGCTTTGGGCAATCCACATATACTCTGTCTTTTGCACTTTATTTTTAGGCAGGTAGCTCTTTCCTTAAATTCAAGTTTTCTTTGATTAGAATGTATATTAATTACCAATTTTCAAGTGATAATTGAATCCTCAGTTGGCCTTATAATCAATACCTACTTTGCCTTGTTAGTGTGCATGTGCAATAAAAAGTGCTAATAATCTTTTAATGACCTAAGTAGGCTGCTAAAAGTTGACCAACTAATCTACTTCTTTAACTCGTTACATTCATTAGCAAATAATTCTATCTTTTATCACTTATCCAGTTTATCTTGCTCAAGATTTTCTTCTTGACACATGATTTTTTTTTTTTTAACTTATTCTACATTATCTTAAAGGAGAAAGAAAAATAAAGGATGTAATAAAGGATAGGAAGGAATACACCTGATTTGGTTTCAGTCTGGTTCTTTGGAGCTTTGAAATTTTGCTTGAGCTCTCATTGATTTTTTCTGCAAAATTGAAAATACACACCAAAGCAGTAAAAGAGCAACCATAAATTACTGAAAAAAAAAGAAAAAAAAAATGATCAAAACTAAAAAGAAAAGAAACAACCTATCTAGTAGTTCTGATTTATAGTCTTCAGCTTGACTTTCTTTGAGTTCTAAAGTGGATCAATCTCCGGTGCCACTTCAATTGGAATACTTTCATGTTTGATCGAGTTCTCTTTCAATTTGACATTGCTCGCTTTTATAGTCTCAAACCTATTTTCTACAGAATTCTCATATAATGGATTGTCAATAATATCAATTAGAAAATAAGTTTGATTATCATCAGTATGTTTAGTATCTTTGAAAATATTAAAAGTAACTTGTTCATCTTGGACTCTAAGAATTAATTTTTCTTTGTTGAACATCTATTAAAGCTCCTCCAGTAGCTAAAAAGGGTCTCCCTAAAATAAGGGGTACATCATAATCTTCTTCTTCCATATCAAGAACAATAAAATCAACAGGAAAATAAACTTGTTTACCTTTACCAAGACATCCTCCACTATACCTCTTGGATATTTAATGGATCTGTCGGCTAATTGAAGAGTAATAGTGGTAGGCTTTGGTTCTCCTAGACCCAGCTTCCTGAAAATAGAAAAAGGCATGAGATTAATGCTTGCTCCTAAATCACATAAAACTTTATCAAAACTACAATCACCAATAATGCAGGGGATAGTAAAACTCCCTGGATCTTTTAAGCTTCTGTGGTAATTTATTTTGAAGTATTGCTGAGCATTCTTCATTCAAATTTATTCTCTCATGCTCCTTCAGCTTTTTCTTATTTGTTAAGATTTCTTTGAGAAACTTGGCATACCTGGGCATTTGAGTAATAGCATCTACAAAAGAAATATTAATATGTAAATTCTTTAAAATTTTGAAAAAAGTTAGAAAATTCCTTATCTGGATGCTGTATTTGTCTCTCTGGGAATGGTAGTGGCGGCACGTAGGGCTTCACATTTGGATCGGCAAATCGTATACCTGGAGACCATCCATCTGCTGGTTGTTTTGGTGACTGACGAATTTTAGTTGATGGTTCCTTATTTGTAGTTGGCTCTTCAGTCTCATTCTTCTGATGTGGCTCCTCCAGCTTTGTACCACTTCTTAGGATGATAGCATTGACTTGCTCCCTTGGATTTATCTCCGTATTGCTTGGCAAGGATCCTTGAGGTCTCTCGAGATTATCTTAGCCATTTGACCTATTTGCATCTCCAAGTTTCGAATTGCTGCTGTTTGGTCCTATCTAAGTTTGGCTTCCAAATTTTTTATAGTTGCTTCTTGGTTTTGCATAAATTTGACCATCAGCTCTTCCATGTTGGACTTCTTTTCAGGTACTTGGAATCTCGGGGGTGGCTGTTGTGCTGCATTTTGATTGCTCCATGAGAAATTTGGGTGCTGCCTCCACCCTTGATTGTATGTGTTGGAGTAGGAATTATTTTGTTATGGCCTAAAAAAATTACCAATATAATTAGCTGTATCAGTTGTTTTAGCAAAAGGATTACCTGTCTGGCAATTGCTCGTATCGTGTCCTCCTCCACACAGGTCACAAGTAATGCTATGAATATGCATAGCTGTTTCCTTCAAGTTGTTGACTTTGGCTCTAAGGGCTGCAATTTCAGCTAGTAAGGTTGGCATGCAATCTACTCCCTGCACAGCTGCTAGTCTTTTTGGCATCATACGTTCTGTCTGCCATTGATAGCTATTTAATGTCATCTCATCGATTAGATCGAAGGCTTCTTCCTCCATTTTTTGATTAATGGTTCCTCCTGCTGCTGCATCAATTATAGATCGATTAGTAGGAGATAAACCATTATAGAAAGTTTACACCTGAAGCCATACGGGTAGTTGATGATGTGGACATCTCCTCAGTAATTCCTTGAAACTCTCCCATGCCTCATGTAATGTCTCCATGTCCATCTGCATAAAAGAAGTGATATCGTTGCGTATCTTAGCAATCTTGGAAGGTGAAAAGTACTTAGCTAAGAATTTTTGGGCTGGGACATTTCAAGTTGTGATAGAACCTACAAGAAGAGAATGAAGCCAACTCTTAGCTTTGTCCCATAAAGAAAAAGGAAATAACCTTAATCTAATAGCATCATCCGACACCCCATTAATTTTAAAAGTATCGCAAAGTTTAAAAAAATTAGAAATATGGGCATTCGGATCATTATGCACGTGTCCACTAAATTGGACAGTTGATTGAATCATCTGGATCATCATCGGTTTTATTTCGAAGTTGTTTGCTTGTATAGGCAGTCTCCTAATGCTCGAAGCTGCATCGGCTACAGATGGTGTGATGTAATCATTTAATGGATGATGTACTGGTCGAATAGCTTCATGTTGTCCTTCAATCACCATGTCCAATCCTAGATTGATGTCGTTAGGATCTTCAGCTGCCATGTTTCTTTCTTATTGTAGTCTTCTAATGGTTCTTTCAATTTTTGGATCTAAAGGTAGTAAGTTACTATGTCCAGTACGTGTCATGCACTAAAAATTTTTTTTTTTAAATAATAAAAATTAAAAATAAATTTTTAAAGTAAAGCTAGGATCAAAATTTTAATATTATTTTAGACACAATCCCCGACAACGGCGCCAAAAACTTGATGCGGGCTAATTTATAGCTATGGCAAGTGTACCAGTCAATCAAGTAATAAAGTGAATGAGTAGAGTATCATCCCTAAAGGATTGAAAAATAAGTACTAAAAAGCTCTTTCCTATGCTTTATTTAGAAGATTAATTTATGAGAATAAGAAATTAAAGAACAAAATAAAGAAATAAATTAAAAGTTTTTAAGAAAATAGAGAGAGTGTAAATTATTAGGATTTTAAACTCAAGAGCAATGGATTACTAAGACAATCTGTTCACCAACTCAGTCAATACAATATTCAGGTTTTTAGATTAATTTTATTTCATGTGACGGTGGAGTCTCCTAATTTATTCACTATCCTTTGGTCCAGGCATAGCAAAACTATCAATATTTATTAATTATCCTTTGGTCCAGGTGTAATTTAAATAAATATCAATGCATTAAGTTTTGTGAAATCTTCTAATTAAAATACGCTGCATCCAAAGCACACGAAAATTTTTGCATGCATATGAATTCTAATTTGATTCATAATACAAGGTATATAATCAAGAAGCAATAATATAGATATACTTGGTCCGTAACATCTATGTTCATCAGATCAATTAGAAGATGGCCAGTAATCTAAAAGCATTAAGATCATATTTATATACCCCTCATGAATAAAATTTAAAAATAAATCACACTGAATATTGCATCAAAAGAGTGGCTACACCTTAGCCTTAGTAAAAGAAAATTTAGTTCATGATAACAAGTTCAAAAATAATAAATAAAATAAAAAGCATAGAGAAATTAGACTGTTTGATTACTGAAATTGATTGTCTGTTGCTCTTGATGTGGAGAACTTGGTGAAGAAGAAGAGGCTCCTTGATCGATGTCTTGATCGTCAAAAGAAATCAAAAATCCTTTTTGATTCTCTCAAAAACTTGATGCGGGCTAATTTATAACTATGGCAAGTACACCAGTCGATCAAGTAATAAAGTGAATGAGTAGAGTATCGTCCCTAGAGGATTGAAAAATAAGTACTGAAAAGCTCTTTCCTATGCTTTATTTAGAAGATCGATTTATGAGAATAAGAAATTAAAGAATAAAATAAAGAAATAAATTAAAAGTTTTTAAGAAAATAGAGAGAGTGTAAATTATTAGGGTTTTAAACTCAAGAGCAATGGAATACTAAGGCAATCGGTTCACCAACTCAGTCAATACAATATTCAGGTTTTTAGATTAATTTTATTTCATGTGACGGTGGAGTCTCCTAATTTATTCACTACCCTTTGGTCTAGGCATAGCAAAACTATGAATATTTATTAATTATCCTTTGGTCTAGGTGTAATTTAAATAAATATTAATGCATTAAGTTTTGTGAAACCCTCTAATTAAAATACGCTGCCTCTAAAGCACACTAAAATTCCCGCATGCATATAAATTATAATTTGATTCATAATACAAGGTATATAATCAAGAAGCAATAACATAGATGTACTTGGTCCGTAACATCTATGTTCATCAGATCAATTAGAAGATGGTCAGTAATTTAAAAGCATTAAGATCAGATTTATATACTCCTCATGAATAAAATTTAAAAATAAATCATACTGAATATTGCATCAAAAGAGTGGCTACACCTTAGCCTTAGTAAAAGAAAAATTAGTTCATGATAACAAGTTCAAAAATAGAAAATAAAATAAAAATCATAGAGAAATTAGACTGTTTGATTGCTGAAATTGATTGTCTGTTGCTCTTGATGTGGAGAACTTGGTGAAGAAGAAGAGGCTCCTTGATCGATGTCTTGATCGTCAAAAGAAATCAAAAATCCTTTTTGATTCTCTCATAAACTACTCTTCTCTTTCTACCTCTCTCCTCTCTCTTTCTCTCTTTCTCTCTCTCTCTCTCTCTCTCTCTCTCTCTCTCTCTCTCTCTCTCTCCCTTCTCTTCTCTCTCCCTGTCTCTCTCTCTCTCTTTCTCTATCTCTCCCTCTCTCTCTCTCCCTGTCTCTCTCTATCTCTCTCTGGTTTTTTTTTCACGACAACAGTAGGTTTTTTATAGACTGAGAGTTTGATTTCCTCCTAAAATCTATTAAAAATTAGGTTTAAGACTTCCAAAATAACTCAAATTAAGATCTAGATAATTTTGTCCGTTAGATGTTGATCAAACGGTTCAAAAATCACTCAAAAATCTCTTAAAATAATCCAGATCAAGTCAAATTTCATAGCAGCCATTGGATCAACCATTAGATTGAATCTGGACCATTCGATCGCATACAAAGAAGCCTTTTGATCTTTAGTTTAATGTCGGGATGAATCTCAGCCGTTGGATCTCGATTGGGAGCTACGGATGCCGTCCATCAGTGCCTTCTTTTCGGCTATCCGATCGAGTTTCAGTGAAAACCGCCCGTTGGATCAGCCAAAATTCCCAAATTGCCCTTCGTGGACCATGTGCAAGCTCGGTGTTGCATGGACCGCCACATTCTTCAGCTAATCGGAGCACTTTTCCTGATGTGAAATGCCCAAAATACCCTTTAGATGGTCCATCGTGTGCCGTGAAAAATGCTGGCATCATCCTGACGTCAGCGTTGCATCGACGGATTAGTCTGCTATTTCGATCGAACCAGGCCGAACCGCTGAGCTGGTTTTCTGAACCAATTTGAACTGAACCAATTTTTTTTCTTTTTTTTTTTTGAAATTCAATTTTGAGCTTGTTTGAAGTCCATTTTGCTTGAAATTTATTTCATCTGAACCAGAAAAATAAGATCTTCACATTTGTGGCCTTTTTTTCTATATAAGATTAATAAAAGTATCAATTACTAATAAAATAGATTAATTTATTTTATAATTAAATACTTTTATTAGTATATTTTTACCACTTATCATCCTGCTAAAAGAAAGGGTCCAAGAGATCTGAAGAATTATTTTTAGATCGACCATCAGGAAGGATCCATAAGAAGCTAGTACTTTAAGTGGATCTTCGATCGATGAACCTCTAATCAAAGTGGCGACTTCGTGTGGACAACCTGTAGAGACCGAACGTGCTGTGCTACTCTAAGTAATAAGGACAATAATAGAAATCAACTACGATATTCTCGGTCCATGCAAAGATAAGAGATTTGATCTCTTTTCTAATCTAGATGAGATCCAGAATTTCTAGAAGTATTCTAGATTTAAGGTATTGATGTGATCAATACCAATCACTATTTTATTTTTTAGATTTATGTTTGCATTTTGATATGTCATAAATCCTAGATGTAGAGTTAGTGATTAGATCACATGTATAATTAGGTTAAATAGTTTAATTTATATCTTCCGCTGCATCTGATTTTGAAAAAGTTTCAAAATGTATGCATAAAATTCTGCATGTTTTCCAATAGTGGCATCCTTTTGGGCTGGGATTCGAGAAGATTTAATTTCTATCCTTAAAAAAGAAATTCTTCATTTCTCCATTTTTGCTGTATAGCATGATAATCTCCTTAACCTTATCTGGTCATTCACCACCATCTATGGCCCTTCTGACCATGAACTTAAGCCTCTCTTCTGGGCTGAAATTACTCAAGTTAGAGAAGCCTTCTCTAGGCCTTGGATCACTGGAGGTGACTTTAACGCCACCTATAAACTCTATGAGAGAAGTGGGAACCCTTGACCTCGATGAGTCACTTTGGGCTTCACCAAGTTCATCAAAAATCTTCGGCTTATTGATCTTCCTTTAAAGGGCTAGGATTTCACCTGGAGCAATCACCATGACCCTTTGATCTTTCCAAAGCTAGATCATTTTCTTATCTCTACTGAGTGGGACTCTTTTTTCCCATCTTGCTTCAATCTGCTCTACCAAACCCTTGTTCTGATCACATCGCACTGCAACTAGTTTTCTCCTCTAACTTCATTTCCAAAAGGGCATTCACCTTTAATAGAAGCTGGCTTTCGAATGGGTCAATTACAGAGATTATCACCCTTGCTTGGATCTCGAATTCTTCTCCTTTATCTGATGTTGCAGCGATTCTTGCCTAAAAGCTTTGATCAATTAGATCTACACTTAAGATTTGAAGTGCTGATCTTGCAAGAACCTCTAGGAAACTAAAATCTACCTTATTAAGAAAAATTCATTTCCTTGATTATAAAGAAGAGAAGGGCCCTCTATCCCCGTCTGAGTGTGAGTCTTGGCAAGCTTGGAAGAATGAATTGTTGTTCCTTTATAAAACTGAGAAAATCTATTGGAACCAACGAGCTAAAGTGAAAT
Source organism: Cocos nucifera (assembly GCA_006176705.1). Classification (NCBI taxonomy): domain Eukaryota; kingdom Viridiplantae; phylum Streptophyta; class Magnoliopsida; order Arecales; family Arecaceae; genus Cocos; species Cocos nucifera. The sequence continues at coordinate 49,897 of QRFJ01000285.1, forward strand.
GGCTCAAAGAAGGTGATGGAAATAGTGCTTTCTTTCATAAGATGGCTAATTACCATAAGAAAGCTATTTGGATCTCACACCTATCTTGGAAGGATAATTAGCTTATTAATCATAGAGATATTACCAAGGCCTTTTCTTCCTTCTTTTAGGGCATCTTCTTAAGATCTAAAGGCTACCCCATTGACTTAAATTAGGGACAACTTTATCCATCTAATGATTTAGATCTAAGCCCTTTGGCTACTCCTTTCATCCTTGATGAAGTTAAGGCGATGATAAAAGTCCAGGTCCTGATGGCTTTACTATGGTGTTCTTTCAAAGATTTTGAGATCTTATCTCATTTGATCTTATTGCAATTTTTGACCAGCTCTGCGACCTGGACATCTCCTGCTTGAACTATGCCCTTTTAGCTCTCATCCCTAAAAAGGAGGCTGCAACCTTCCCTAATGACTACCAATCCATTAGCCTGATACATAACTGCATCAAAATTATGTCCAAGGTACTTGTATATATCTCATCTTCAACCTTTTATGAACTTTCTTATTGATCTGGCTCAAATTGCCTTTATTAAAGGTTGATCTATCTTAGATAATATCATGTGCGCCAACGAGATCCTCTACGCTTTTAAGTAGGAGTGATCAATGATCATCTTGTGCAAGCTTGATTTTGTTAAGGATTTTGATAAAGTGGATGTCAACTATCTTCTCAAAATTCTTAAAACTAGAGGCTTCTCTTCTATTTGGTGTGAGTGGATTCAAAATCTCCTTAGTTCTTCTAAAATTGCTATCCGTGTGAATGGCATTCAAGGGGATTGGATCCACTACAAATCTGGGCTTCAATAGGGAGACCCATTCTCTCACTATCTCTTTATTTTGGCAATTGACCCACTATGTAAGCTCCTACATTAGGCGGTAGAATCTAATCTTTTTATGGGTATCACTACTATAAAAAGGAGCTATGGCAGCACATACTATGAAAGCAATTTTTGAAATTACTATAATAGATTTTATGGCAACGATTTTATAAAACCGCTGCAATAGGTCCGACCTATGATAGCGGTTATAATAAACCATTGCCATAGGTCGATCTATAACAGTGGCTCTATAGAACTGTAGCCATAGGTCGACCTATGGCAGCAGTTCTATAGAACCATGGCTATAGGTTTGATCTATGATAGTGATTATAATGAATCGCTGTCATAGGTTGGATCTATCGCAGCAGTTCTTTGTAACCGCTATCATAGATCGAATCTGAAGGAAAATTCTGATTTTTTGGATCAGGTTCGTTCAGATCTGATCAGATCAAGAGATATATTTCAAAAAAAAATTTCTTTAATGTAGATTAGATCTAAGATGTTTTAGATCCAATTATTATTATTTTAAAAATTAAAATAAATTTAGATAAATTAAATTTAATTTAATTTACCTTGATATGGGTAATCTTATTATCCGTTGATGATCCTGTATGCAGCGAAAGGTTCTGGATCTAGCCATATAAGTGCCTGGCCTCTATCGATATCCACTCGAACTGGATCTGGAGATCCTCTTCTTTTCTATTACGTCTCCAAAAATTAGATCTGGATCTGATCTAGAGGAATCAAAACTCCTTTTGAAGATTAGCAGTCGTCCTTTGCAGCAGTGCAGCCTTCTAGCTTTCAGTCGCCTTTCTTTGATCTGGATCGCACCAACCAAAAATCCAAAACTTCTTTTGGACATGGAGAGGAAGGGGAGAAGGTGGTTTGGCATGGAGGAAGAGGGGAGAGGCGAACTTAGGGCGTGGAGAATTATGATTCAATCATAATCTTCTTTTGAGTTGGGCGCAGGGTCTTATTTATAGACTAAGTGTGATCCAACTCCTCTTCTTCCCAACCAATCATAACCCTTTGTGAAATCAGATCTAAATCTGATTGGTGGGAATAGAGTCCCCTGAATTCTTTCTTAGAGGGTGCCTAAGATCAGTCAATGTTGGTTCTTAGGAGAACTCTAATTGGAATCCAAAAAGGAGATGGAGTACCTATCCAACAGGGATTCCTAGGCGCCTCCAACTTGGGCACACGCCAAGGGTGGCGTGCACCCTCTTTCTTGCCAGGTTCTGGTAGGGGGACAGGCCCCCACCAGCTCTCCAATAGGTGTATGACATGTGGTCAAAAGTCAAAGTGTCAATAGTCAACATTTGACCAGTCAAAGGTAGACTTTTGACCAAAGTCAAAGAACAAGAAATGGTAGGTGACCAAAAATGGCAGGTAATATCTTACAAAATAAGACAACCTTTTTTGACTTGGACAACCTCCAGTCAGACCATATGAAAGCCTCTGATTGAGCATAAACTCCTTTGGCTCAGACAGGACAACTTATTTATGATAGCAAAAGAAGAACGTTAAGCTCAATCAAGTGCTAGCATGATTTCCTTGAACCTAACTGAATCTCATTCAGATCAATTGAACTAGATCAGTTCAATTGATGATCACCAGATTCAAACCCTTGTTTGTGTGACCTAGTTAGGTTCAGTTCTGTATGGTAATGGAATATGTCATGATCTCTATCATCGACATCATCGAAACTTCTTTCGATAGATCAAAACTCTTCTGATTCGAACAGCTAGAATGATCGATCATCTAAATCATTCTAATTGCTCCCAAAATCCACCAGTAACACCTAGTAGTATATGGTGGCAACCCATCAGAGCTGAATGCGAACCTCTTGGTGCAGCTACTTGTGTGATTAAGTTCTTCTATCTTGAGCCCCGATCAGATTAGGGTTAAGGTAAACTCGTCAAACCCTAGTTTCTATCATATGATGTAATCATTCGATTCAAGTCCGATGTAAAATTCTAAATAGAAACTCTTTCTATTATTTTACTCTACCATGGCCATGGACTTCTGGACTTGATTCTCATGATCATCATAGGGCTGCTCCTCTACCACCGAGGTAGATAGATTCCATCTTGATGCAATCCAGTTCCTATAATGAACATGCTATAGCCAACAAACACCTCAAGATTCCAAATGGCTAGGAGATCGAGTAATGGTGTAGTCAAACTATAACACCCTCATGGTGAACTGCCGATGCACCTCAGATCAAAGAACCAGATATACTACTACAGTATCGAGTCAATCATTGATGAGAAGGTAGACTCCCTAATAACTACTCGAGGTGGTCCCCCTCAGTGCCCTCGTTCTCTAATGAGTACCTATACACTCGCTCCGATGTCTCCACACCATAGACTTAAGACTCATCTACTAAAGAGAAGCGATTGTACACCAACCTTCCGAATCAATCACCATCCTCATGATGATCCTATGGTCGGAAGCATTTTATGAGTTAACAATGATTATTCATGTCTTAAATTTTCAACTCTTGAAAATATGAATTATCATTATCATTAACTCATAGGATATATCACAGACACTAAATACACATATGTGATAGAAAATAACCCATTTTATTAATATTAGTCAAAATTATAATTTTGTCCCTAGAAGTGTATTACAAGTGTCAGCCAATTCTGGCTTCTAGGGCACATATATCTAACAATCTCTCACTTGTCCTAAAGCCAATTGGCTACAAGTCTAAGTCCCATCTTCTCAAGGTGGACTTTGATCTTCTACTAGCCCAACGGTTTTGCAAGTGGGTCTGCTACATTGTTTGTGGAGATAACTCTCTTGACCTCGACGTAACCCTTCTTGAGGTAATCGTGGATGAGGTGGTATCGCCGCTCAATATACTTGGATTTCTAGTGAGACCTCAGCTCCTTAGCAAGGGCTATGGCTCCATTGTTGTCGCAGTATAGAGGAATGGCATCTGATGGCATTACTCCAATTTCTGCAGCAAACTTCTTGTACCAAAATGCTTCCTTCACAGCTTTTGATGCAACGATATATTCTACTTCCATGATGGAATCTACTATCACCATTTACTTGGAACTCTTCCAGCTAACAGCACCACTATTGCACACAAACAGACTCCCAAATGTCGACTTTCGATCATCTATATCGGACATGAAATCCGAGTCTGTGTATCCCTAGACTTGGAGTTCTCCGTTATCAAAGACGAACATCTTATCCTTAGTTCTTCTTAAGTACTTAAGGATACATTTCACAGAAGTCCAGTGTTCTTCATCTGAATTTGATCGATATCTACTTGTGACACTCACAGCATGTGCTATATCAGGTCGTGTACATAGCATGGCATACATGAGGCTCCCTATTGCAAAAGCATAAGGGATCTTGCTCATGCGTTCTATTTCCTTAAGTGTGCTGGGGCACATCTTCTTGGAAAGATGAATACCATGTCTGAAGGGTATTAATCTCCTCTTAGAGTTTTCCATACTAAACCTCTTTAGTACTTTCTCTATGTACATCTTCTGTGAAAGTCCTAGCATCCTATTCGGTCTATCCCTATAGACCTTAATTCCTAGAATAAAGGATGCTTCACCTAGGTCTTTCATGGAGAATTTTTTGGACAACCATAATTTAACTGTTGTCATCATGGAAATATCATTCCCAATAAGGAGGATGTCATCTACGTACAATATGAGAAAGACAACAGCGCTCCCACTGATCTTTTTGAAAACACATGGTTCCTCTTCATTTTTTATGAAACCAAACATTTTGATCACATCATTGAAACGAGTGTTCCAGCTCCGAGATGCTTGCTTAAGTCCATATATGGACCTTTGCAGCTTGCAAACCTTGTGATCAGTATCACTGAATGTGAAACCTAGCAGGCTGTTCCATATAGATATCTTCCTCAAGATATCCATTTAAGAATGCTATTTTCACATCCATTTACCATATTTCATAATCGAAATAGGCTGCAACGGCAAGCAATGTGCGGATGGATTTTAGCATAGCCACTAGGGAAAAGGTATCCTGATAGTCAATGCCTTCGCATTGACTATAACCTTTTGCCACTAGTCTAGCCTTGAATGTCTCCACATTTTCCCATCTGCACCAATCTTTCTCTTGAAGATCCATTTACACCCAATAGGTACTATACCTTCTGGTGGATCTACCAAGATCCAGACTTGGTTTGAGTGCATCGAGTCAATTTCTGACTGCATTGCCTCTAGCCATTTCTCGGAGTCGATATCTGATATCGCCTCGTTGTAGGTTTTGGGATCATCACCATGAGCACCATTACCTACGAGGAACATTTTCTCTACGTTCTCTGAAATAATACCTAAGTATCTCTCAGAAGGATGGGAAACTCTTTTTCGATCTACGAGGTGGAGGAGGTAGTGTTCTTATTGGCTCAACCTGATTTGGTTCCAATTGGTCCTTAGCTCGTTGTACTTGTGAGACTTTCTCATCAAGCTTGATCTGCTTTCCAATGCCGCTATCTTGAATAAACTATTTTTCAAGAAAGATGGCATGTCGACTCACAATCACATTGTGGTCTTTTGGAATATAGAAATAGTATCCTAATGACTCTTTAGGATATCCTATGAATCGAGCTCCAAAGGACCTAAACTCTAACTTGTCCGCTTGTTGTCTTTTGACATGAGCCGGACAACCCCAAATTCTGAGATGACTCAGACTTGGTTTCTTACCGTGCCATATCTCATATGGTGTGGTAGGAACGATTTTAGAGGGAACCCTATTCAGTAGATAAATTGAAGTTAACAATGAGTGTCCCCAAAGAAAATCAGGGAGGTCTGTGAAGCTCATCATGGATCGAACCATATCCAATAGGATCCGATTTTTTCATTCTGAAATCCCGTTGAGTTGAGGTGTTCCTGGTGGAGTCCATTGAGAGACTATGCCATTTTTCTTTAGATAGTCTAGAAATTCTCGGCTAAGGTATTCACCTCCTCGATCTGATCGAAGAACCTTAATGGATTTTCCAATTTATTTTTCTACTTCATGTCTGAATTCTTTGAACTTTTCAAAAGCTTCAGACTTATGTCTCATAAGATACACATACCTATACCTAGACAGATCATCGATAAAGATAATGAAGTAGACAAAATTACCTCTAGCCGGCACAATAAATGGGCCGCACACATCAGTATGTACTAGGGCAAGGAGATCTGTGGCCCTCTCCCCATGTCCAACAAAAGGGAGTTTAGTCATTTTGCCTTGAAGACAGGATTCATAAGTTGGATATGACTCAGAAGTCAATGGACTCAATAGCCCATTTTTCTCAATTTGTTGATCCTATCTTCCTGCTATATGACCTAATCTCAGGTGCCATAGATATCTGTCATTTGGACTATCCCTAGGTCGTTTGGCATTCACGTTTTGCTCGATAGTTAGAACAGGTACATCAATATGTAGCTGATAAAGACCGTTAATAAGGAAATCATTTGTAATTTTATTTCTTTCATAAAGAATGTTACAATGGTCCTTAAAGAAGGTAATCATATAGCCTTCTTGTGCTAAGCATGAAACAGAAATCAAATTTCTGCTAGCTGCAGGCACATAATAACAGTCTTTCAAAACTAAGTCTAAACCAGATGGTAATCGAAGAGGGTATGTTCCCACGGCTACTGCAGCAACTCTTGCTCCATTATCGATGTGTAGGATCATGTCTCCATCCCTCAACCTCCTGCTATCCTCAAGACCCTGCATGGAAGTGCACAGATGAGCACTAGAACCAGAGTCAAGCACCCAACTGGATGCAGAAGAAACCATAAGGTTAGACTCAATAACGAGCATACCTCCAGAAGGACCTTCCTTCTTGTTCTTCAGGGTGGCCAGGTAAGTAGGGCAGTTTCCGCTTCCAATGGCCGTCACTGTTGCAATGGAAACACTTTCCTTTGACATCGGACCTTTTTCTTCGGTTCTGTCTTCTTCTTCTTTGTTCCTTCCACCTTCTGCTTTTTCGCAGACTTCTTTTTCTTTCCATAAGACTTTCTTTTGAAAGAAGTCCGTTCCATAGCAAGAACTGAGTCTTTAGAACTTTTCATAGAAAGCTCAGCGGTAATCAGCATATTCATTAATTCGGCCAAGAAATTTTGAAGTTTATGCATGTGGTAATTCATGATGAATCCTAGGGTTTCAGGATCTAGGGTTTTGCAGAAAGTAAGTTTTGGATTTCTGATTAAGGACGAACACGCAACACCCCTACACATCATAAGAACACCCCATCGAATGGAAAGAGAGGGCCTTTAAATTCTTCTTCGTTCTTATGACCGGACGACCAAGAGGAATGCCTTAATCAGG
>QRFJ01000285.1:58058-157707 GCA_006176705.1 Cocos nucifera
CTTCTCAAGGTGGGCTTCGATCTTCTGCTGGCCCAACGGTTTTGCAAGTGGGTCTGCCACATTATCTGTGGAGTTGACTCTCTTGACCTCGACGTAACCCTTCTCGAGGTAATCGCGGATGAGGTGGTATCGCCGCTCAATGTGCTTGGATTTCTGGTGAGACCTCGGCTCCTTAGCAAGGGCTATGGCGCCATTGTTGTCGCAGTATAGAGGAATGGCATCTGATGGCATTACTCCAATTTCTGCAGCAAACTTCTTGTACCAAAATGCTTCCTTTGCAGCCTCTGATGCAGCGATATATTCTGCTTCCATGGTGGAATCTGCTATCACCATTTGCTTGGAACTCTTCCAGCTGACAGCACCACCATTGCACACAAACAGACTCCCAGATGTCGACTTTCGATCATCTATATCGGACATGAAATCCGAGTCTGTGTATCCCTGGACTTGGAGTTCTCCGTTACCAAAGACCAACATCATATCCTTAGTTCTTCTCAAGTACTTAAGGATACATTTCACAGAAGTCCAGTGTTCTTCACCTGGATTTGACTGATATCTGCTTGTGACACTCACAGCATGGGCTATATCAGGTCGTGTACATAGCATGGCATACATGAGGCTCCCTATTGCAGAAGCATAAGGGATCTTGCTCATGCGTTCTATTTCCTCAGGTGTGCTGGGGCACATCTTCTTGGAAAGATGAATACCATGTCTGAAGGGTATTAATCCCCTCTTAGAGTTTTCCATACTAAACCTCTTTAGTACTTTCTCTATGTACATCTTCTGTGAAAGTCCTAGCATCCTATTCGGTCTATCCCTATAGACCTTAATTCCTAGAATAAAGGATGCTTCACCTAGGTCTTTCATGGAGAATTCCTTGGACAACCATAATTTGACTGTTGTCAACATGGAAATATCATTCCCAATAAGGAGGATGTCATCCACGTACAATACGAGGAAGACAACAGCGCTCCCACTGACCTTTTTGAAAACACATGGTTCCTCTTCATTTTTGATGAAACCAAACATTTTTGATCACATCATTGAAACGAGTGTTCCAGCTCCGAGATGCTTGCTTAAGTCCATATATGGACCTTTGCAGCTTGCAAACCTTGTGATCAGTATCACTGGAATGTGAAACCTAGCAGGCTGTTCCATATAGATATCTTCCTCAAGATATCCATTTAAGAATGCCGTATTTTCACATCCATTTGCCATATTTCATAATCGAAATAGGCTGCAACGGCAAGCAATGTGCGGATGGATTTTAGCATAGCTACTGGGAAAAAGGTATCCTGATAGTCAATGCCTTCGCATTGACTATAACCTTTTGCCACTAGTCTAGCCTTGAATGTCTCCACATTTCATCTGCACCAATCTTTCTCTTGAAGATCCATTTACACCCAATAGGTACTATACCTTCTGGTGGATCTACCAAGGTCCAGACTTGGTTTGAGTGCATCGAGTCAATTTCTGACTGCATTGCCTCTAGCCATTTCTCGGAGTCGATATCTGATATCGCCTCGTTGTAGGTTTTGGGATCATCACCATGAGCACCATTACCTACGAGGAACATTTTCTCTACTTCCTCTGAAATAATACCTAAGTATCTCTTCAGGGGGATGGGAAAACTCTTTCCGATCTACGAGGTGGAGGAGGTAGTGTTCTTATTGGCTCAACCTGATTTGGTTCCAATTGGTCCTTAGCTCGTTGTACTTGTGAGACTTTCTCATCAAGCTTGAATCTGCTTTCCAATGCCGCTATCTTGAATAAACTATTTTTCAAGAAAGATGGCATGTCGACTCACAATCACATTGTGGTCTTTTGGAATATAGAAATAGTATCCTAATGACTCTTTAGGATATCCTATGAATCGAGCTCTAAAGGACCTAAACTCTAACTTGTCCGCTTGTTGTCTTTTGACATGAGCCGGACAACCCCAAATTCTGAGATGACTCAGACTTGGTTTCTTACCGTGCCATATCTCATACGGTGTGGTAGGAACGATTTTAGAGGGAACCCTATTCAGTAGATAAATTGAAGTTAACAATGAAGTGTCCCCAAAGAAAATCAGGGAGGTCTGTGAAGCTCATCATGGATCGAACCATATCCAATAGAGTCCGATTTCTCCGTTCTGAAATCCCGTTGAGTTGAGGTGTTCCTGGTGGAGTCCATTGAGAGACTATGCCATTTTTCTTTAAGATAGTCTAGGAATTCTCGGCTAAGGTATTCACCTCCTCGATCTGATCGAAGAACCTTAATGGATTTTCCAATTTGTTTTTCTACTTCATGTCTGAATTCTTTGAACTTTTCAAAAGCTTCAGACTTGTGTCTCATAAGATACACATACCCATACCTAGACAGATCATCGGTAAAGGTAATGAAGTAGACAAAATTGCCTCTAGCCGGCACATCAAATGGGCCGCACACATCAGTATGTACTAGGGCAAGGAGATCTGTGGCCCTCTCCCCATGTCCAACAAAAGAAAGTTTAGTCATTTTGCCTTGAAGACAAGATTCATAAGTTGGATATGACTCAGGAAAGTCAATGGACTCAATAGCCCATTTTTCTCTAATTTGTTGATCCTATCTTCTGCTATATGACCTAATCTCAGGTGCCATAGATATCTGTCATTTGGACTATCCCTAGGTCGTTTGGCATTCACGTTTTGCTCAATAGTTAGAACAGGTACATCAATATGTAGCTGATAAAGACCATTAATAAGGAAATCCATTTGCAATTTTATTTCTTTCATAAAGAATGTTATAATGGTCCTTAAAGAAGGTGATCATATAGCCTTCTTGTGCTAAGCATGAAACAGAAATCAAATTTCTGCTAGCTGTAGGCACATAATAACAGTCTTTCAAAACTAAGTCTAAACCAGATGGTAATCGAAGAGGATATGTTCCCACGCTACTGCAGCAACTCTTGCTCCATTATCGATGCGTAGGATCATGTCTCCATCCCTCAACCTCCTATTATCCTCAAGACTCTGCATGGAAGTGCATAGATGAGCACTAGAATCAGAGTCAATCAACCAACTGGATGCAGAAGAAACCATAAAGTTAGACTCAATAATGAGCATACCTCCAGAAGGACCTTCCTTCTTGTTCTTCAGGATGGCCAGGTAAGTAGGGCAGTTCCACTTCCAATGGCCGTCGCTGTTGCAATGGAAACACTTTCCTTTGACATCGACCTTTTTCTTCGGTTCTGTCTTCTTCTTCTTTGTTCCTTCCACCTTCTGCTTTTTCGCAGACTTTTTTTTCTTTCCTAAGACTTTCTTTTGAAAGAAGTCCGTTCCATAGCAAGAACTGAGTCTTTAGAACTTTTCATAGAAAGCTCAGCGGTAATCAGCATATTCATTAATTCGGCCAAGAAATTTTGAAGTTTATGCATGTGGTAATTCATGATGAATCCTAGGGTTTCAGGATCTAGGGTTTTGCAGAAAGTAAGTTTTGGATTTCTGATTAAGGACGAACACGCAACACCCCTACACATCATAAGAACACCCCATCGAATGGAAAGAGAGGGCCTTTAAATTCTTCTTCGTTCTTATGACCGGACGACCAAGAGGAATGCCTTAATCAGGAACATGCAATACTACAAAATAATTTTAGATCTATATCATATATCTCATATATAGATTAGATCTAATCATGGCATATTTTGTATACATCTCATGTATCGAATCATGCATATTTTTAGATCTAAATTATCTCATAATAATCTAAAAAATTAGATTTAAATTGATCTAATTGCAAAATTAAATTTTAATCTAGATAATTATGTAGAACTATTCTACAACTAGTCTAGACATGCATCAATCATATTTTAGACTCATATGATATTAAAATTAAATAATTTTTATTTTGCTATTTTTTAGATATCATTATAATAATTTATAATATCAAAAAATAGTAAATAAATAGAATCTAAAATATGATTTAATCAAATTAAATCAAAAACATGCAAGACTATTCTATAGAACTATTCTATTTTAGAATTAATCATGCATATTTCCTAATCTTAGATCCAAATTATTTAATTTTAATTTTTTCTGATTTTAGATCTGATCACATCTCATGTGATATCTAAAATTATTTATTTTCTAATTAAAATAAATTTAAAATTATATCTAAATACTTTTAGAACCTTGGCTCTGATACCAGTTGAAGAAAAATCCTGATTTTCTGGATCAGGTTCATTCAGATCTGATCAAATCAAGAGATATATTTCAAAAAAAAATTTATTTGATCTAGATCAAATTTAAGATATTTTAGATCTAATTATTATTATTTTAAAAATTAAAATAAATTTAAATAAATTAAATCAAATTTAATTTACCTTGATATGGGTAATTTAAGTGTCAAATTTAATTTAAGTGTCAATGGTCAACATTTGACCAATCAAAGGTAGACTTTTGATCAAAGTCAAAGAACAAGAATGGTAGGTGATCAAAAATGGTAGGTAATATCTTACAAAATAAGACAACCTTTTTTGACTTGGACAACCTCCAGTCAGACCATATGAAAGTCTCTGATCGAGCACAAACTCCTTTGGCTCAAACAGAACAACTTATTTATGATAGCAAAAGAAGAACGTTAGGCTCAATCGAGTGCTAGCACGGTTTTCTTGAACCTAATTGAATCTCATTCAGATCAATTGAACTAGATCAATTCAATTGATGATCACCAGATTCAAATCCTTATTTGTGTGATCCAGTTAGATTCAGTTCTATATGGTAATGGGATATGTCATGATCTTTATCATCAACATCATCGAAACTTCTTTCGATGGATCAGAACTCTTCTGATTCGAACAGCTAGAATGATCGATCATCTAAATCATTCTAATTACTCACAAAATCCATCAGTGACACCTAGCAGTATATGGTGGCAACCATCAAAGCTAAATGCGAACCTCTTGGTGCAGCTACTTGTGTGATTAAGTTCTTCTATCTTGAGTCCCGATTAGATTAGGGTTAAGATAAACTCGTCAAACCCTAGTTTCTATCATATGATGTAATCATTCGATTCAAGTCCGATGTGAAATTCTAAATAGAAACTCTTTCTATTATTTCACTCTATCATAGCCATGGGCTTCTGGACTTGATTCTCATGATCATCATAGGGCTGCTCCTCTACCACCGAGGTAGATAGATTCCATCTTGATGCAATCCAGTTCCTACAATGAACATGCTATAGCCAACATATACCTCAGGGTTCTAAATGGCTAGGAGATCGAGTAATGGTATAGTCAAACTATAACACCCTCAAGGTGAACTGTCGATGCACCTTAGGTCAAAGAACCAGACACACTACTACAGCATCGAGTCAGTCATTAACGAGAAGGTAGACTCCCTAATAACTACTCGAGGTGGTCACGTTCAGTGCCCTCGTTCTCTAACGAGTACCTATACTCTCGCTCCGATATCTCCACACCGTAGACTTAAGACTCATCTACTAAAGAGAAGCAATTGTACACTAACCTTTTGGATCAATCACCATCCTCATGATGATCCTATGGTCGGAAGCATTTTATGAGTTAACAATGATTATTCATGTCTTAAATTTTCAACTCTTGAAAATATGAATTATCATTACCATTAACTCACAGGATGTATCACAGACACTAAATACACATATGTGATAGAAAATAATCTATTTTATTGATATTAGTCAAAATTATAATTTTGTCCCTAGAAGTGTATTACAAGTGTCAACCAATTCTGGCTTCTAGGGCACATATATCTAACAAAATCTATTGCAGCGGTTCTATAAAACCACTGCCATCCCATTTTTTGATATTTTTGCTCTAAATATTATATATTTTTAAAATTTAATATTCATCTTCATTGTTCATTATCTAAATAATTACCATTAGAATGTCATCATAAAAGATCACCTCAATGCGATGGCCCTAGCTTCATCGATTAGAAAAATTTGATTTCGACGATCATGAATAATGACATGATGATCTGATAAATGAAGATCTCTGATCGATCCAAAAATCTGCAACAATAATCTTGATGACATTTATAGCATACTATCAAAATTTTACTTTAATCGGATATCGTTATCATGGTCAATTTAGTATAGGATGATTTTGATTGTTAAATGAGAAATAAGCTATCGAAAGGCTAAACGGTGTCTGATTATGAGATGATTTTTTTCATAAATAATCTTGGCTACTACTTTAATCATTTTTATGATGGTGATTATAAAATTTAACTCATAGATCTATGAATGATTCAAAACTATACGTTGCTTGATAACTATTCTTAAACTTCGTTGGTAGTTATGCTCGTGCTTTTATAATATCTACTTAACATGAATAGTTCATACAAAAATAATTAGAATTTTATGATCATCATCATATAAAATTATTAAAATTATAGCAAAGATCATTTAACTAAAAAATTATCTCATAATAGGATGCTATTTAGATCTTTGATCGCTTGTTTCTAATTTAACAGCCGAAATCATTCTGTACTAAAATGATTATGATAATAATATCCGATTGAAGTAAAACTTTGATAGTATGCTACAAATATCATTGAGATTATCATTACAGTTTTTTAGACCGATCGAAGATCTCCATCTATCAGATCATCGCATCATCATTCATGATTGTTGAAATCAAATTTTTCTGATCGATGAAGCTAGGACCATCGAATTGAGGCGATCTTTTATGAAGATACTCTAATGATAATATTTAGATAATAAATAATAAAGATGAGTATTAAATTTTAAAATTATATAATATTTAGAGTAAAAATTAATTTTTAATCTATGGCAGTGGTTTAAGTAATCACTGCCGTAGGTTAGGTTAAAATTTTTCAAATCTCCCGTGCGCTCTATCTTTCTCTCTCTCTCTCCCTCCCTGTCTCCACCGTCGATGAGACCCCACCCCTCTCCTTCCTCAGTCGGTGCTGCCCTTCCTTCCCCCCGACTGCCCTTGCCTCTCGGTGCCCCCTCCTCTCTGCTCGCCCCCTATCCCCGGGCCGCCCCTCCCCATCACCGTAGACCCCCTCCCTCGGCCCCGCCACCCCACCTCCTGGGTCGCCCATCCCTATCACCGCTTACCCCTCCTTTCCTGACTCTACCACCCCCACCTTCTGGGCCGCCCTTCCCCATCACCGCACACCCCCTCCCTCGACCCCGCCACCCCACCTCTCGAGCCGCCCTCCCCATCACCATGCACGCCCCCCCCATAGGCCCTACCACCACTACCTCCCGAGCTGCCCCTCCACGTCACCACGCACCCCCACCGCCCCCCATCCCCTGCCGCCCTTGCCTCTTGGTGCCCCTCACCCTTCCCGCTTAACCCCCCAACCCCTACCACTCCACCCCCAGGCCGCCCCCCTCCCCTGACCTTCCCATCATGGCACCCCCCGAGCCACCTCTCCCTCTCTCTCCCCTTTTCTCTCTTTCCTCTCTCTCTCTTTCTCTCTCTATCTCATTATCTTGCTTTTTATTTCATAGGTTATCTCTAACACCATCATCTTCCTCTAGCATCATTGTCGGCGATCTTCAAAGCTTTTGATGCGACCCCCTCTCCAAAGCCATAGGTATAATTATTTTTTAATTTAATAGTATTATTTATTAATGATTTATAATATTTATAATAATTTTAATAAATATTATAATAAATATTATAAATATTTATTATAAATATTCTAATTATCTGCATGTCATAGGTTCTAGGCCGTGCCATGGTGGTAGCCTTGGGTCGTGCCATATCGATGACCATGGACAACCCTTGGGCCGTGCCAGTCGATAAAATAATTATTATCGATGGGTTCTGAACCATGTCGACGGTTGTGAGCTGTGCCGGCCACTAAGAGAACCCTCACCCCCACTAGTGGATTCTAGGCCATGCCCTCAACCATAGGCCATGCCGGCTGATAAGAAATCATTATCGATGGATTCTGGGCTGTGTTGGCGATCGTGAGCTGTGTCGATCGCTAAGAGAATCCTCACCCCCACCAGTGGATTTTGAGTCATGCTTGTGGTCGTAGGCCATGCCAACCGCTAAAAGAATCCTCGATCGCTAATAGAAAGTAAAATTATTTATTGCTCATCCTTAATTATTTATGGATGTAATTCATGTTGTAGAATTTATTGCATAACATTTTTTGGATGTTTATATCTTATTACTTTTATTTATTACATTGCATAACAATAGATCCATCAATTGATTAGTGTACATAATCTCCGACATCTATACATTTATATGTAATTGTATAGATGAGAAAATTATATACAATAATTAATTGATTATCCAATTTAGATAGTTTAAAAATTATAAATAATTCTATAGATAATTATAGTAAACACACGGTATGCTAAGAATTTTGAATAAAATTTTGGATAGTACTTTTTTTTTATTCTCTCTACATGGGAGAACTAAGAAAAAATACTATCAAAATTTTATTCATTTTCTATTGCATATCGTTTGATTACTGTAATGAACCTATAGAATTAACGTAATTTCTGAATGGGATATGACCTATCTTTACCTATTAGTTGGTGATAGGATACATTTATTGCATATCTAAAAATAATATTTAATGTAAGTTTCATACATGATATTTATTTTAATCCTTGTTTATGATGCATTTTTTATTTATAATGCATTAGTATATAATTTAAGTTCCACGCATGATTTAATTATAGTATCATCATTTTTAAAATGGATAAGGGATGGATGAAGTTAGTAGGCTCTCACTAGAAAATGAGGTTGGACTTCAAAAATTTTTTTGATTTTGCTATAAAAAAATTGAAAATCATGGACTAATCCAATATCCTTGTAAAAAGTGTATGGATGGACCATGGCTATCTCATCAAGATATAAATAATCACCTCACTATTTATGACTTTAAAGTCAGTTATGAAATTTATTGGAACCAACATGATGAGGGCAGGCCGCAAGGAGGCGATCAACATGATGGGGGAGTGAAATAAATGGTTCGTGATAATTTTTTATTTATTAGCTATAATGACGGTGCATCTACGTTCATGCCTGATTTTATAGTTGGTGGAATGATAAATAGTAAGGATGTAGAGAAGGTCTGTAAGTTGATAGAGGATGCTAATATTTCGTTGTATCCCGGATGTGAAAAGATGGTGAAGCTAGAGTTTTTGATCTGATTGTATCATGCAAAAAACTCTAATGGGTTTAGTAATAATGGAGTAAACTGCATGCTAAAGCTTTTAGAGGATATTCTTCTGGATGATGTACAAATTCTGAAGAATAATTATGAGGCATCGAAGATTATTGAATAGTTAGACTTTACTTACACCAAGATATATGCATGTTCCAATGATTGCATGCTCTATTAGAAGGAAAATGTCAACCAAAATGAGTGCACGAGATACGATATGTCAAGATGAAAATAAAATAAAGATGTTACATTGACTCGTGTACCTCAAAAGTTGATGTGCTACTTTTTTTTGATTTTGAGACTACAAAAGTTATTTATATCGGCAAAAATATCAAAAAAAATAAGATAGCATGAAGGGGACCGAACAAAAGATGATGCATTGAGGCATCTAGCCGATGGAGAGGCATGGTAGAAGTTTAATGAATTACATCCTAACTTCACACATGAGATACGTAATATGAGATTGGGCTTATCGTGCGATGATTTCAATCTGTTCAAGCATATGAATACTGTCCATAGTATATGGCCTGTATTTATTCATGTTTACAATCTTTCACCATAGATGTGTATGAAAAAATTCTTTGCTTTCATGATAGTGCTCATCCCTGGATCGATGGAGGTAGGTAATGACATTGATATTTATTTGCAGCCTTTTATTGTCGAGCTGAAAAGTTACAGAACATTCAAGGTGTTCCAACTTTTGATGCTTTACTGAATGAGTCATTCTTCATGCGTGCAACGCTTTTGTAAACAATAAATGGCTTTCTAGCCTATGATCTAATATCGGGTTGGAGCACCAAAGATGAGCTAGCATGCCCGATTTATGGAAATAACATCTTGTCTAGAAGGTTGATACATCGGAGGAGCTTTAGCTATATGGAGCATCGATGTTTTCTCCATCGAAACCATCCATATAGAAGGGATGCATACTCCTTTGATAGCATTGTTGAAGAAGGTGAGGCACTTAGCCGGATGTCTGAGAGTGATGTACTGAGAGAGTTAGATGATCTCGATATTGAATTTGAAAAAGATGATCCGATTGATGGTAAGAAGAGAAAGCGTCGATCAAAGAAAGATGACACACACTTTAATTAAAGAAAAAAGAGCATCTTCTTTGACTTGCCATATTGGGAGAAACTTATTGCGTCACTGCTTAGATGTAATGCATATTGAAAAAAATGTGTGCGAGCTCCTATTGGCAATAATCTTGAATATCAAAGATAAGATCAAGGATGACTTAAATTCTTGATTTGACTTGAAAGAATGAGATATTATACGATCACTCTATCTAGAGCCGACAGGAGGAGAACAGTGAAGGCTCCCTCATGCATGCTATGTTATGAATGCCTCCGAACGGTTCATATTTCTTCATGTGTTAGAGAATATAAAGGTCCTAGATGGATATTCAAGCAACATATCAAAGCATGTAAATAGTAAGGATGTCAAACTTGGGAGATTGAAGACTCATGATTATTATATGCTGATGCAGGAATTGGTTCCAATAGCTATTCACTGTGTATTGCCAAAAAATGTTAGAATGGCTGTTATTCATTTTTGCAACTTTTACAGAGATATTTGTGCAAAGAGGTTGGTTAAAAAAAATATGAAGAAAATGAAAGCAAGGATGGTGACTATATTATGTGATCTGGAGAAGATATTTTCACCATCATTTTTCATGGTTATGATGCATCTCACCGTGTACCTTGTAGGAAAAGTTGAACTTGGAGGCCCAGTGTTCTGGCGATGGATGTATTCTACTGAGAGAAATATTTAAACTCTAAAATCTTATATAAGAAATATGAATCATCCAAAAGGATCTATAGTAGAAGGTTATTTGGATCAAGAATGTATGAATTTTTATACCATATACTTAAACAAGTTCGAAACACATCGTAATCGACCAATGAGGAATCAGGATGACCAGTATGAGCCAATTGAGTCTGTATTTGAGTCCATTCTATAGCCAAATGGATTTTTCACTTCATACCATCTCATTGATTTAAACATCGAGGAAAGGAATAAGGTGCACCGCTACGTGCTCTTCAACTGTGATGTCATTGAGCCATACATAAGATGAGTCACTCAGTCTTATTTATTTTATATTAATTAAAAAAATATTTAATTATATCTAAATTTATTTTTTGTGCATGCAGCAAATACAAGAAGATCATAACAGTAAAATATGGCACTCTATGCAGAAGAAAAAAATGCACAACAAAAAATTTTCTGAATGGTTCAAAGATCATGTAAACAATTATATATTCTTGCCTTGTACAACTTATTTGAACATGCTTACTAATTAGGTATCATCTTCTTAATTGGGTATGCAGATTACCACTTGGTGATGTTGGTCCTAAAGTGCGTGCCCTTTTAATGGATCCTAATCATACCGTGCGTTAGTATAAACAGCTCATTTTTAATGGCTATAGGTTTAATATTCACAGTAGGTCCATAAATATGGCAATACAAAATAGTGGCATGATGTTGAGTGCCACCACTGAGTATTATGCTAGCTCGAGGGATTCACAACCTTGTACAGAGGATTTGAACTATTATAGTATGATGGAGAAGATAGTCATCTTGGACTATTATTCTAAAGAAAGAATTGTGTTGATTAAGTATGATTAGTTTGACACCTTGTCACCATCAAGGATGAAGATTGATGAGTGTGGTTTTACTCTCGTTAACATACAACGCCATCTTCATACTGAAGAACCATATATACTTGCCTCCCAAGCTAGTCAAGTCTTCTACGTTAGTAATTCCTGCGAGACTCAATGGGATGTTATTGTAAGGATGGTGCCTAGGCATATTTTTGATGATATCGAAGTTGATGACGATATTGGATCATGCATGCAAAGTGCTCCTCTAGGACTAAACTTACCTGGTACTATCGAGATCCCAGATACATTTATCAGAAGCAATGATGATGTCCATATTATAGATGCTACTAGGTGATGACTTCAATATTCTGGTATAAATATTAGAGTCTATTTATTGATGCTATACTAATATTATTGTTCAACATATTATATTGGTTAATGTTCATTAATGTTGCATGTCACGATGGCACCGAAATGCCATCTAGCTTTCACCCCCATCTCTCGATAGACTATGTGGAGCTCCACATCTGAGTCACAGTCGAAGCATACTCCATCCACCTTCACATGGGCTGTCATGGACCATCGACATCTACTCCACCGTCAGCATCTACTCCACTGACATCTGGGCCTCCACCGTCAGTCACATCTCCGACATATGCTACGACACCAGCATCTGAGTATATATTTTTATTATATTATTTATTTATTTATTTATATAATATTTGTATACTTATATATTTATATAACGTATTTTTATTGTAGGTGCATCATCCAGTAGGATATTTCATGATCCTACATGCATGCCATATGTGTGAAACTGCCAGCATCAGGTGATGGTGCAGTATCTGCGGATGGGATGCCAGTAGGAGAGACCACGTGGGAGATGCATTTCTTTTTTGGAGTGCTTGTAAGACGGTCTGACATCATTTCGGTATTGCCCATAGACCAATGATTGATGGATGCTGGTATCAGGGATCAGGTATAGAAGGAGATATGGATAATTGTATCTTAATTATATTTATGCATTTGATATGTTTACACTTTGATTAGAATAATTTAGTAACTAACTTTTGATAACTTTTGTGCAGAGGAGGTATGATTTTTCAGATCATGAAAGGACTGGAGATGCCCGACTGAAGAAAATTGAGAAGTTGTACTAGGGCTACAAGGTCAAGCTCCATAGAGGATGGCTCGAGCACCGACGAAACGCTCTAGAGGAGCTTATTCTTTAGATACAGAACTATCCCTCGAGTTAGTAGGAGAGGATGGTAGACATTGAAGGAGCCAAAAGTTCGAGATAAAATTTTTAATTTTTAAATATTTTAATATACTTAAAATTATATTTAAATATTATTTAAATATTTATTATTTATTTAAATACTTGTTAGGCTATCTTCTATCAAAACTGGGAGAAACGAGCAGTTTAGGAATATATGCACACTCTAGGCCATGAGTCTATGGCCAGTTGTGTGCATAGAGAGATAATAAATTTTGAATCTTTATTTATAAATTAAATTAATATTTTTTTATATATTTTTAATAAATTGATCCATTATTGTAGCTGACGAGAGAGGGGGTGATGCCCAACCGTAGCGAGATCTTCCGATCTAGCTGTACGGATAAGAAGAATAGGTCGATGAATACCGCGATCAGAAAAAATTTTGTAAGTAATAAGTATATTAGTATATATGATCAGTATTATATCATTTTTTATAAAATTTTATTTAAATTTATAATTACAGGAGCAGTTAGATGCACTCGCGAGCGAGGGCTCGGACACCTTTGGCCTCCATGACTATTTATCTCAAGTCTTGGGGCCTGAGCACTCTAGGAGGATCCAATGCAGGTCCGGACATATGCCAATGAGCTACTGGTCTGAGGCGAGCATCTCTTCACTTACTTTCAATATCGTCAATCGAGAGCAGCTTGAGGAGGCATTGGCGTGGATAGATCAGGCTACAGCAGGAGTTGCTCATGCTGAGGAGCGCACATCTCATCTAGAGAATGTCCTATGCATCATGCTGATGAGGCTCAGCTCGTATTTTGGAGTAGACTTCGTAGGTCTTGAGGATATGTTGGCCGACGTTCCAGCTCTAACTCCTACAGCTCCAGCCCCTCTAGCTCCTGCTCCAACTCCTCCAGCTCATGCTCCATCTCCCAGTGATGACAACAACGATATAGATTTAGGAGACTTCTGATTTATTTTTTAAAAAAAAATATTATAATAAATTTTAATTGATAATAAAATTAGAGCATTTCAAAAATATTCTTATATTTATAATATTTACTTATATTTTTTATTGTATTATATATATTTTTATATTTATTAGATAAAATATATAAAAAATTAAAAATTTTATATTTTTTTATTATTCAATAGCTATAGCAGTAGTTTCAAAATTGCTGTCATAGACATGCCAAGTGAGACCATAAGTCATATGTCAACCGCTGCATTAGACCTATGGCAATGGTTTGAAAATTGCTGCCATAGCTCAGATCTATGACAACGATTCGAAAATCGCTGCCATAGCTTAGATCTATAACAACGGTTCAAAAATCACTGCCATAGCTCAGACTTATGACGGTGGTTCGGAACCACTATCATAGGCCCTATATGGTAGTGGTTCTTGTAACCGCTGCAATGACTATTGTCATAGGCCTACGGTGATGACGGCAGTGGCAGCGATTGGAG
This sequence comes from Cocos nucifera, assembly GCA_006176705.1. Classification (NCBI taxonomy): domain Eukaryota; kingdom Viridiplantae; phylum Streptophyta; class Magnoliopsida; order Arecales; family Arecaceae; genus Cocos; species Cocos nucifera. Next base: position 72,521 of record QRFJ01000285.1, read on the forward strand.
AACCACTGTCATAGACTATGATAGCAATTTTTTAGGCTATAACAGCAGTTACGAACCGCTGTCGTAGCCCTATTCTGTAATAGTGTATTAACAATGCTATTTCATCTAAATGTCCTAAGATACTCTAACATGTAGATGATACATCGATTTTTTTTAAGGCTAGGAAGGACTTTATTGCTACTTTCAAGCTCATCTTATATAGTTTTGAGCTTATATCTAGCCTTGCTATCAATTTTTATAAAAGCTCAGTCACAGTAATTGCGGTGCCTAATTCCTATTTAGCTTCGATTGCTTCATGGCTTAAATATAAAGTATCTTACACTTTCCTTAAATATTTGGGCCTTCCTCTCAAAGTTGGTAAACTCTCTACTACAAATTGGCAGCCTCTGATCCAAAAGATTGACTCAAAACTCTCCTCCTTGAAAGAAAAACTCCTCTCCTTTGGAGGACAGCCGGTTCTTATTAACTCTGTCCTCTTAGCTATTCCAACATACTTTCTCTCTCTCTTTAAGAAGCCTACTGGAATCATTAAAAGAATTGACAAAATTAGGCTCTCCTTTCTTTGTAATGGATCTAACTCTGTATCTTGCCTTTCATGTAAGGTAAATTGAAAATAATTTTGCATGTCCAAAGAAGAGAGTCGCTTACGGGTCAAAGATCTTGAATGCTTCAATCAGTCTTTACTTGCCAAATGGGGCTGGAGATTTGTTAAAAATGACCCAGGCCCATAAAGAAGGGTGATTGCTTTCACCTACTTCAAAAAGGTCAAGCACTCCCCTTGCTCGAAATCTAGTAAAAGCTGCTCTAAACTCTGGAAGGATATTGTGGCTTCCTTGCCTCCGGTTTAGAATAAATGCACATTAAATGTGGGAAATGGTTTATTCACTACCTTTTGGCTTGATAGTTAGCTTCGCCATGCTCCCCTTAAGATCCTCTTTTCCGATCTATATCGAGTTTGTCGTGCCAAATCATGTTATGTCACATCTTGCTATAATCATTCTTCTTCATGCTGGTTCCTTAGACACTGTCGGCATCTTTCCTCCGAATGTATTTGGGAGAAGAACCAACTTTTTACTCTTCTTGCTAACAAATATTTGAATTCAGAGCCGGATAAATATGCTAGTTGTTGGAAACTAATGGAGAATTTTCTACCTCTTCTCTTTATAACTTTCTAATTTAAAAGGGAACCAAATGGCACCTTGCTCACACCGTTTGGAACATTAGGGCTCCCTCAAAAGTTAAAGGGTTCCTGTTGTTGGCTATCTTGAACAAACTAAATATTAGAGATACCTTACGAAGAAAGCTATATAAAGATTTTGGCAATTGTGCTTTTTATGATGCTTCTTCTAAGACTATAGAGCATCTGTGTCTTTCATGCCCCAATACTACTAGATTTTGGCTTCTCTGTGATGAGCCTTCTAGAAGTATTTCGGATCTATAATGGAAGGAGAATTTTCCTTTTTGCAACCAGCTATTTTGATGCTCTTAATGGCTTTTAGTTAGAGCTGCTGGTCTGAGAGGAACTCTAGTATTTTCTTTCATAAAAGCTTCTCCTTGATGGTAGTTGTCGAAAGGACTTCGGCCTCCTTTCAGACTGGTTGATATTTTGCTCAGATAATTAAGTTCTCCTTTTGATTTTTTTAGGCTTCATTTTTTATTGAAAAGAAATCGTCTTGAGACCTTCATTGATGGCTAATCCTCACTATTGTCGCTGCTATACTCTTTCTAATATTGGTACCTCTTGTGATGAACCTCTCAATCCATCTCATTTGGATTATTTGGCTCCCTTGACTTCCTCATTTTGGTGACCATGTTGAAGAATTGCAACTGAATCCTTAGAGGAGCATTCTATCTGCTGCATTTTGATTATTCAGACTTCTCTCTTTGAGTCTTTATTTCCTCTACTTTAAGAAAGATTGCAGCTCTTGAACTTTCTTGTTTTGGAGACTATGATGAAGAATTTGCAGCTGAATCCTTATAGGAGCATTCTCGTTGCTACATTTTGATTATTTTAGACTTCTCTCTTCTAGGTCTTCATTTCTACTTTATTAAGCATGGTTGCAACTTCTTGATTTTCCCTTAAACTCTACTCCTCCCTGGTTTTAGATCGAGTTTTTGCTCTTCACTATCTTAAAGAGGCTAATTACATACTGTGACCAATCTTAGATGGTTTTGGAGAAGTTTTATTTATAATTATATATTCTGTTACTCTTTGTAAATATTCTTATTCTAAAATAAAACTAAATGACTGGGGTGGAATACCTTAGTCTCCTTTTCATCAAAAAAATATTCCTTTTGTAGTTGAATTTAGTTCCCGAGAAACTCTGGAATTCCGGTTTGAGTAAAGACGAATGGTTAATGAGAGGCAAAAAGGCACGAACTCATGCAAATAGTGTTCTTAAAAGTGGCGAGGTGGAAAAAAAAGAGGGCATTTGGCTTATAACTTATCCAAAACAAACAAACAATTTTGCATCAGCATGCAGATTATAAAGTTATACGGTGTAGAAAAGAGCAGAAAGTCCAAATCTGGTTGCTTGCTAGACATTGGATTGTAGTTACTACATCTGAAGTCTAAAAAAAGCATGCAGATATGGCACGCAAATCAAAGCACTGCTTGTAAAATGGATGTTTGGATCGGAATGAGAAATATGGTAGATTCTTCCAGAAGAAATAGTTATTGGGTAATGTCATTGTAGGAATGGTCATGATGGCCATCCATTTCGAGACTTTATTCTTAAAATCTATCTAGAACAAGCACGCAGAATAGGATTCAAAAATTTAAAAAGGTTTGAAAAAAAAGGTCAGGCAACTTTTTGAACTTTGGCATAGTTAATGAGATTCCAAGCGTCAAAGTCTAAAAAAGCATGTCTTTATTAATTTTTATTAGAGGATGTAGAAGAAATAGTAAACGTAAACACTACATCACTAGGATTAAGAATAAAAAAAAAAAAAGAAGAAACGTAAAATTTCACCGGATGGCGCTATTGCCGCATCAGCCATGGCCCGTGCAGTTCACTAATCTTAACTTTTTGATTAATCTAGTAATAGATCTTTGGCTATTTTCTTTTCTTTCCTCGACCCTTTCTCTGGCTGGCCAGATGAAGATATATGGGATGTGGGCGATCTTGGGCCAGTCCTCGCCTCTCTACCTCTCGCATCGCCTTGCGAGCTGGGGGCAACAATCAGTGATATCCAGCTTCCCAAGTGCTGTGAGGCATTGCAGCCTATCAGGCGACATCACTAGCTAGGTGCAACTAGAAAGTTGTAAACTTGTGAGCGAGGTGAGGCTTCCTAGCCACTCCGGTAGAGCAGTCAATTCCAGACAGTTTACTTGTAGTTCTTGGAGGGTCATGAAGAAGGTGGGAGGCTGCTGTTGCTTATTCCTTTCTTCTCCCGATATGGACTTGAGTCTCCTACGATGCAAGTGAAAGCTTTTGAGGGAGGGCATGCGTAGCTGCAAAATGCCCTCGGGCAATAAGGTCAGCTTGCTGGCATGACTAGTAATTCTTAAAGCAGCAAGGTTGGTGTGGTCCTGAATCCACTCCCACTTCGACAATGATGATAGTTCTTCACAGCTGTCGAAACTCAGACTTCTTAGTTTGCAGAATCCTCTGATAATAGAGGAAGATCACGCATGATAGAAACATCCACGATTGACAGTGGGACACGTGGTGCTACCCACAATTTGGGGCATTGACGTAGTCTAAAAGTTTCGAGGCAAGGGAATGGCATCACTTGTTCACCTGCTGCCGTTGCGTCTGGAGACCATTCCTCCAATTCAGGCAACCCTAGCATATGGAGACGTCGTAGGGAGGGAAATATACCTCCACTCCCATATAACTCCACTCCAATTCTCTTTATAGCATTCATTTCCAATATATGGATTGACCGAAGAAACGGCAGGTGACCAAGCGCTGGAAGACGCTCGCATCTCTCGAGTCGGCTCAGTGTGATTGCAACTAGATTGCGGATTGGTGACGACGCTAGCTCCATTCCGGTCATCCAAGTTGGGAACCTGATGCCTGGATAGTTCCATATAGACAGCTGTTTTAGATTAGAGTGAGGCTGGAGCCTCTCAAGCACTTCCTCCACCTCTGCTACAGCGGATGCTGCCAATGCTTCGTATGAGACCCTATTCCGTATCAATTCCAACGAACGCAGGTTTACTTTTGATGCCAAGTCTGCTTTCGTGGCTGTCGATTTTTAGATCACCACTGGCCAAATTTAGCTGCTCTAAATTGGAAATACTACGTCCGTGCTCTTTGCCCACGATAAACATGGGCATTGTTTGGAGGTTGCTCAACAGGGCCAACCAACCGGGCATGCAAGTTAGTCAGCCACATCCGCTGATGTCTAGGTGGCTGAGGCTGCTCATATTACTGATTCCATCGGGCAAACTTTTTTGTTCATAGCAATATGCGAGGTTCAAAGTCCACAAGTTGTGAAGGCCCGTAAACGAGCCAGGTAAAGCCTCAATTGCAGTTTTCGACGAATCAAAGGAGCCTAAGATATTTTAATTTACTTATTGTAAAGGGCAACTCTTCAAAACGGACTCTCTCTCTCTCTCTCTCTTAGTTTGACCGCTGGTTTGAAAGAAATTATATGCAAGACCTGTCTCCAAACCTATTTAGAATTACGCTTCCACCGAATATTATGGTCCATGAATTTCTTCAAGCTGCAGATAGAGAACACAACTTCTAGGACCATCTTAACTCTATTGCTAGATTAGAATTAAACCGCTTGCAAACTCTTTTAAGATCTATCCATCTTTCTTTCGAAATTGACATTCTGCGTTGGAGATGGACGGCCAATGGAATCTTCTTTGTCAGCAGTGCATCCGAGTTTTTTATTCATAGATGGATGATCTCATGTTTCCTCATGATTTTTTTGTCCCCGTCCATCCCGACCAAAGTAAAGATCTTCATATGGCTAATCTTTCACAACAAAGTTCCCACTGCCGATAATCTTCGCAAGCGTAAATTTCCAACACCTGTTCACTATTCCCTGTGTTGTTCTATGGATGAAAGTGCCGACCATTTATTCCTTGCATGCCGGTTTTCCTCTCAGGTTTGGAATATGATCATGCAACATCTCTCACTTCCTCCTCTACCACTTACCATTCAACGCCTACTAAGTGATTGGATGATTCATTTTAAAATAGAAAATGCTAAACAAGTAATATATAGCAATTTTGTGGTGCCTATGGAAGGAACGAAATAGAAGGATTTTTAATTTTGAGGCATACTCCTATGGAAAGACAATTGAGAAAGGATTAGCAGTATTAAAAGACTAGCTACAAGGTGCTAAATGGTGGAGATAAGAAGAGTCTACACCTCTGATTAATTCACTGAGGGATTTGATAACAGAGTAATCCAGAATTTTTAGTAGTCCCATACCTGAAGATTGACTTTACGTTCTCTTTTGTCACACAGAAAGTTGCAATCAAAACCTATAATTACCGACCACTTTTTACATTTTCTCTCCAGAACCTAAAAACTTGTAACTGAAAAATCCGTAAGCAACTACCTCTATCATCCTCGAATCTAGCTCTCTCAGCTGGATTCTTTACTCTATAAATATTCATTATGCTTAATTAAACTCTGGATGGATTCCACCTCCCATTTTTATCAAAAAAAAAAAAAAAAAAAAAAATGAAGCAACTCTTCGATGCCAATTCCAGATAGATATAATGCACGTGGATGAGTAAGAGATGATATCGCATAGAAGACAAATTCTTGAAAAGGAATCCCAACGCATTGCCCGGTTAAAATAAGTGATCTCAACTTGTTGCTTACATCCATGTGGAATGCTTCTCTGCATGTGCACCTTCATGATCGAGGACTCATCTCTTGCGACAGAACACGCAAGATCATGGACTAAGTCATGCATCTTACATGTCCTTATGTTGTCATACGGATCCTTCTCCATATCCTGAAGAAGGATCTCCACAACAAGCTGTTGAAGCATTGGTTGCCAACTTCCTCTTCAAGCATATCACCGTCCAATGTTTGGATGAAACCTTCAGCAATCCACAGCCGAATCAGTTTCTTCCTTTCAATTTCATAATCTTTTGGAAATATTGAACAATAAGCAAAACACTGCTTTAAATTAGAAGACAAATGATCATAACTCAACCATAGTGCCGGCAATATGATGTCCTCGTTTACAGGCAATCTCCAAAGTTCGTTATATTTTACATGCAACCATTTCGCCACCTCAGTTTTAAACCTCATTAGACTACCGAGTGCCTTTGCAGCCAAAGGCGAGCCCCCACATTTTTCAATGATCTCCTTTCCAATTTCAACCAACCTTGGAGTATCGTCTCTTCTTGGGCCAACTGCCCTTTGCTTGAATAGGGTCCAGTACGGATCCATTGTCAAGCATTGTGTTGTGACCAATCCTCTGGTGCGCAAGTCGTCGAAAAAAATTACCTGCAAAAGAAGTCTATACTGGCTAAAAATATTTTCGATGGAGATCCTCCGATGCTTAAGTTAGAGGAAGATTAATGAACATGATAATCAAAGTAGAATTAGGCAGAATTTAGTCCAGAATGATCTTACCAAAGTACTCGATTTATCTTTTTTTTTATAGGTGAATAGATTAGGAACCGTTTGTAATGGTTAAATGTCATGGATCCTATTTATTCTGTTATTAAATGAGTAGTTAATGCTTATTATATGATCATGGAGAAATGGTTATGCGCATTCTGTGCCAAGAATATAGGTCATGCCGACTATATGTCGGTCATACCGATCATATGTTGATATCCGACTGATATTCCGATCAGATTGTCTATTCTTAGAGTCATTTCATTTAGAAAATTGGTCGAAAGTTACTGATCAATCATCAGTTGAGAGGTTTACAGTCGAAAGTCGGTGAGTTGATTGATTGTTGGTTGAAAAAAGCTGACTGTCGGTAGATTGACAGATCGATAATTGATCATTCGTAGGATTCGTTGATTATATGTCGGGTGCCAGACTAGTCGAAAGTTGATTGAGATTGTCCATCCGACATATTGTGGTTTCTCATCATTCGAAAATCTATTATGGTCTTCATTTAGTTGACTGTATCGATCATTAGTCGATGAAGCCGATTGTTGCTCATCATTCGGATGCCGAATTAGGATGTCGAGTTAATGAACCCAACACATTGCAATTCATGTGGAGCCACCGTTCCCATGATCCCGACAACTACATGGCTTCGTGTTGTAGTTATGACTCCTCAATCCCTCCTACTTTGCTTCATCCTCGTTCCTGATAAAAAAAGTAAGATATAATTTAAATTTGAAATTCAAGTTGTTACCTTGTTTGTTGAATGGATAAATAGGAATGCAATTGTTACCTAGTTTGTTGAATGGGTAAATAGGTATGCAATTATTTCTACCAAGATTTAATCCTATTTTCTTGTAAACCTATTTTCTTTGCACTATAAATAAAAGAGGTGTCTGCAGTATGAAGTTGTACCTTTGAAAAAAAAAAAAATGTTCTCTTCCCTTACTTCATCTCTTCTCTTCCTCTATCAAACCAAAGTGTCATGAATTTATTTCTAACATCATGGTATTAGAGCAGTTCGAAGTACAGACGGTCTAAGGAGGAGATCATCTCCAAAGTTGTCAAATTAAAGAGAAGAGATCGGGCAATCCAGAATTTCAAAAAAAAAAAAAAACAAAACAAAAAGATGCTAGGTATTGGTGTAAGTCAAATTCTTCCTATTTTCAAAGGTGATAATTATCAGTTTTGGTCTGTTGAAATGAGAACTTTATTTGTTTCACAAGATCTATTAAATTTGGTACAACATGATTTTATAGAATATAATCTTGAGGATCCAGCAACATCAAAAGACTAGATAACTCAAATGAAAGAAAACCAACTGAAGGATGCAAAAGCACTCTTGTATCTACAGCAAGCAATCGATAAGATCATGTTCGCTCACATCATGTCAGCTAAAACATCAAAAGAGGCTTGGGATATCCTAAAACGTGGATTCAAAGGAACAGACAAGATAATCACTGTTAAGCTTCAAATTGTTCGACGTGAGTTTGAAACATTTTTCATAAAGAATTATGAATCTATCACTAATTTCTTCACAGGAGTTTCTTCTATTGTAAATCAAATTAGATCTCTTGGTGAAAATCAAAAAGAACAAACAGTGGTAGAAAAAATTTTGAGAAGTTTGACTACGAAATTTGATATTGTTGCTACTGCTATTGAAGAGTTTAAAGATTTAAGTACCTTATCTATGAATGAATTAATGAGCTCACTTTTGGTTCATGATCAAAGAATTAACAGATCTTTAGGTAAAACATCAGAACATGCTTTACAGATGAGGATAGAGCAAAAAAAAGAACAACCAAAAAATCAAGAGAATAGATCTCAAGGTAAAGGTCAAAATGGCAACAGAGGCCGTGGTCGATTTGGCACTCAAGGAAGGGGTTGAGGTTGATCAAATGACAGCCGGAGGAACCCCAATGAAGGTTACAAAGAAACTAGACGATGTTTTCATTGCAAAAAAGTTGGACACATTGAAAAAGACTATTAGTACAAAAATAAAAATTCCAATGTTCCTTTCTGCTCTCATTGTAAAAAATATGGTCATCTTGATAAAAATTGCTGGAACAAAAGTCAAGCTAATTATCATGAAGAGAGTAGCAGTGAAAAGAAAGATGAAGAAAATATTCTTTTTTTGGCTTCTATTGATGATTGCTCAAGTTGTATTTGGTTTTTGGATAGTGGATACAGTAATCACATGATAAGTGATAGAAAGTTATTTCAAGAGATTGATGCTTCAGTCAGATCCACAATTCGAATGGGGAATAATAATGAAGCAGAGGTGTAAGGAAAAGAAATAGTTGTCTTAGATACAAAGGATGGTAAAAGAATTATTCATGATGTAATGTTTATTCCTGGTTTAAAACAAAATCTTATTAGTATTGGACAACTAATGAGAAAAGGTTATTGTGCTATTTTTGATGATGACAGATGGGAGGTTTATGAAAAGAAAATTAAAAAAATGGTAGTCACGGTAAAAATGATAAAAAATAAAATGTTTCCTTCACAATTTTCTGAATTATCTTTGCATGCATTATCTATTTCAGCCTATGATGAATCCATCTTATGGCATAAAAGATATGGTCATTTGAATTATGGAGGATTAGAATTGATGAGTCAATAAAACATGGGAGTTGGCTTACCAAAAATTCAAAATGATGGCAATAGTTATGAATCATGTGCTTTTGGAAAAAATCATAGAAATTCTTTTCAGATAGGAAATTCTTGAAGAGCCCAAGAGTGCCTAGCACTTGTATATGCAGATATTTATGGGCCTATGCAAACAACCTCGTAGGATGGTAGCAAATATTTTTTACTATTTACAGATGACTGCACAAGGATGATGTGGGTGTATTTTTTAAAAGCAAAGTTTGACACATTTTCTGCTTTTAGAACATTCGAACCTTTTGTAGAAAAGGAGAGTGGATGCTTTATTAAAACTCTGTGTGCTAATAGAGGGGGTGAATTCACTTCTAAAGAATTCTCTATATTTTGCAAAAATATAGGTATTCATAGAGAATTAACTATGAGTTATACTTTCCAACAAAATGGAGTAGCAGAGCGAAGAACCGAATTATGGTCGAGATGGCTAGATATATGCTAAAGGAAAAGGCAATATCAAAGGTGTTCTGGGCAGAAGCTGTGGCTACTGCAATTCATTTGCTGAACCATTTTTCCACCAAAGCAGTACAAGGTAAAACACCTTATGAAGCATGGTATGGAAGAAAGCCTGATGTGAGTTATTTAAAAATATTTAGCTATGTTGCATATGCTCATGTTTCAAATGAAAAAAGAAGCAAAGTAGATGATAAAAGTATTAAATGCATATTTGTGGGGTATAGTAATGAAACAAAAGGTTATAGACTATATGATCTTTTAACTAAAAAATTGATCATCAGTCGTAATGTGATTTTTGATGAAAATAGAACTTAAAATTTTAATATGATTAAAATTTCTATAGTTCTAATCGAAGAAGAAGGAAATAAAGTTTTGCCTGATATCAACACCCCACTAGCATTGTCTGATGAAAATACCTCACATACATCTTCTAGTCTGCATAATATGCTAGTGATTCTAATATACATAGCAATGATTCTGATGATTCAAATGCATATGAACGAAGTGATTCTGACCCACCTCTAACAAAATTTCAAAGGATTTCAGATATTTACCAGAATAGTTTTAGCCCAGAACTGATATATATTGGTTTTGCATGTTTTAGCCCTAACAGAATAGTTTTAGCCCAGAATTGATATCTGCTAGGGCTAAAACTTCAAAGCAAAACTACATCTCCAATTGCCATAATTGATACTACTAGAACAATTTTAGCCCTAGCAGCTCAAAAAAAATGGTAGGTTTTTCAATTTGATGTGAAATCCACTTTTTTGAATGTCAAATTGCAAGAAGAAGTATATGTAAAACAGCCTCTAGGATTTGAAGTAAAAAACTAAGAAGGAAAAGTTTACAAATTGGAAAAAGCTTTGTATGGATTGAAACAGGCTCCAAGGGCTTGGTATGGTAGAATTAATAACTATTTTCTCCAACACAGTTTTAAAAAAAGTGCAAATGAGCCAACCCTATATGTAAAGACCCTAGGTATGGAAATTATTATTATTTGTCTATATGTGGATTATATGATTTATACTGGGAATTCAATGAGTATGCTTAAAGAGTTTAAAAACTGCATGATGTCAGAATTTGAAATGACAGATTTGGGACTTTTACATTATTTTTTGGGCATGAAAATTATTCAAGATTCTAATGAAATTTTTTTGTGCCAAGAAAAATATGCCAAAGATTTATTTAAAAGATTTCAGATGTCTGCTTGTAAGCTAGTGAACATTCCAATAAATTCAAATGATAAACTTGTCTTAGATGATGGTATTGAAAGAATAAAAAAAATAATATAAAAGTCTAATTAGAGGACTAATTTATCTTACTCACTCTAAACCAGATATTATATTTTTAGTTAGCCTATTGTCTAGGTTCATGCACAATCCTAGCAAGCATCACTTTGGAGCAGCAAAAAGAGTACTCAGATATATCAAAGGGACTCTTAATCATGGTATTCACTATGGACGGATGGATATTTTTAAATTATATTCTTATATATACTGATAGTGATTGGACTGGTTGTGTTGATAGCAAAGAAAGTACTTTTGGATTTGTGCAGAGTCTTGGCTCTGGAGTAATATCTTGGGCGACAAAGAAGCAGGAGTCTGTTGCTCTTTCAAGTTCAGAAGTAGAATACATAACAGCTACAACTATAGCATGTCAAATAGTTTGGCTTCGATGAATTCTAGCAGATCTCCAAGAAAGACAAGATGGAGCAACCCAAATTTAATGTGACAATAAATCCACCATTGCAATGACAAAAAATCATATGTTCCATGGTCACACCATGCATATCGAACTTCAGCATCGTTCATTCGAGAGTTGGTGGATAAAGGAGTAATTCAAATGGAGTACTGTAGCATAAATGATCAATTGGTAGACATCTTCACTAAAGCTAAAGCTCTGAGAAAAGAAAAATTTTGCAACTTTCGAAAATAACTTGGAGTTTCATAAATTTAAATTAAGAGGATGTGATAAAAAAAGTAAGATATGATTTAAATTTAAAATTCAAATTTAAAATTTAAATTTGAAATTCAAGTTGTTACCTTGTTTGTTGAACGGATAAATAGGTATGCAATTGTTACCTAGTTTGTTGAATGGGTAAATAGGTATGCAATTATTTCTGTCAAGATTTATTCCTATTTTCTTGTAAATCTATATTTTTTGGCACTATAAATAAAAGGGGTGTCTGCGGTATGAAGTTGTACCTTTGGAAAAAAAAAAAAAAAAAAAGGTTCTCTTCCTTTACTTCATCTCTTCTCTTCCTCTATCAAACCAAGGTGTTGTGAATTTATTTCTAACAGTTTCAGACATCGTCCAGAATGAGCAAGAATCTCCTCCTATTCAGTTTAGTTTGGAGCTCAAGCTGTGCAACTTCCAGGTTCGAGAGATCATACTTATTTCTACTTTCACACTCAATAATCTTGTTTATAATTCTCTGGGTATTAATATCATCAGAAACACATACCCATAATTTTAGATCAAAGTGCTCTTTTATCCCCTGATCATTATAAGCTAGCTGGCCAAGCGTGGTCTTCCCAACTCCACCCAATCCAACTATTGGAAGCACCGAGACATCACTACCATATCATCTGCACTGACTAAGAAATTTATTACCTTCTCTGTCTTCATCTCATCCATAAACGTCGGATTCATTCACAAGTGAGAAGGTCTCTCGATCGAGAGCCCTTCCCGAGGTACATCCCTCTGCCAGATGGAATTTTGACGTCTAATCCGCGATCTGGTCGAATCTCTTATTGATCCTTTTTACCTTATGAGCCATCTTACGGTGAAAAGCTATTTGGTTGTTAGGAGAGAAGAAATCTGTTACCTTTCCAATCAGCTGGTTACGTCTCTGGTTCCTTCTTTGCAGAGCTTCGTACCGGAACTCATCCACCACGTCGTCGGCGTCGAAAGCTGCATCCTTGAGCTTCCTCAGCCAACCAGTCAGAGCCTTGTCGCTAATGGATCTCCTCTCGGCAACATCAAGTTTGTCGTTGATCGTCAAAAGCACGCTTTACAGCCTCTTGGCTGTTAGGATCAATGGAATAGAACATTATGGAATGATACACAGATATGATAATTACAAAAAACAAAAATTGTATAAGCATAAAATATAAAAAAATTTATGTGATTCGGAGTTTATTGCTTCTACGTTTACGATCACATAGAATAATATCTTCACTAAAATTAAAAAATTTATAAAAAATAAAAAAAATCACTATTTTTTTCTTTCTTCTAAATGCAAGAACTGCCTCAATGTGAAGCCCGGCCCGAGGTCAGCACCATGCAGGGGTTTGCATGTTGCGAACCCTTGGCTGACTGCGAGAGCGGCCGCGTGCAACCCTGCAGCAGAGAAAGAAAAAAGGAGAGAGGAATAGGAGATTTCCCTATTCTGGATGCCGAACCACCCCCCTCCCTCTCTCTCATGCTCAATCTCCCACTCTCTCTCTCCTATTCTCTTTCTCGTCCACTCTCTCCATCTCTCCCTCTTTCTTCTATTATTCCCTCCCCACTCTCTATCTCTCTCTCTCTCTCTCTTTTTCCCCTTTCGCGTCCCTCTATCTTTGTGTGCATGTTTTGTGTGTGTAGAAAATAGAGAAGAGAAAAAAAAAAGGGGGAGAGTCCTTTGTCTCTTCCTCCCTCTCTTCAAGTGCATGTGTGTGAGCCCATGGGTGTGTGTGGTGAGCTGTGGGTGTAAGTAGGTTGGAAATCAAAAAAAAAAAAAAAAACAGAGAGAAAGAGAGAAAAAAAAAGCCTATTACCTCTCTCTCTGTCTCTCTTTCCTCCTTCCTCTTCCTATTCTCTTCTTTCTCTTCTTTTTTCTCTATTCTGCTTTGTTGGTTGTGCTGCTACCATGAGAGAAGCTTTGTTAAAAAAGGTAAGATTAAGCATTTCTTTATAGCTTTTAACTGATTTTAGTTGAAGATTGATAAATGGATACTAGAATTTTTAGCATATAATTGAATTAAGTTAGAAATTAAATATTATCTAAAAAAATTCTTGTATGTAATTGATCCTTATTATAAATTAATCAATAGATGATGGAATGATCAGTAATGGATAAAGAAAATAGAAATTTTAAATAGTGTAGTAGAAAAATTTGAGAAGATGCATATTTGGTATTGGCGGCAGGTTGATTCAGCCTAAGTTAAATCTATGAATTTAATTCTTTATTAGGTAAGTTAAACTAAAATATTAATTAGAATGAATTAGTTAATAAGTCAACTTGAAGATAAAATCTAGGAATATTTAGATAAGGCTATCTAGGAGAAATAGTTATTGGTTTGGAATTATTGGGAGCAAGATGAAAAGGAGTGTGTTGTGTCCTCTTTTCTTTTTCTTTACTCTTTCCTAAATTATAAAATTCTGAAAATTTGGAGGTTTAGAAAGATCAAGAATATCACTAGAAATTAGTTTAGAATATCAATGTGGCTTGATAATTTAGTTGTAATAGTGAAGTATCGGGTCTCAAAAAACTTAATTAAGAGGTCAATTATTCGACTGTCAACGCTTGAAAGTAAGTAACTTTTATATTTATAATTAATCTAAATTAAATAAATTTTATATCATCTTTTGATACGATACTAGTTAATCATTAATATCTTATCATGATCAATCAGGATCAAATGAGAATCGTCTTATTCAATTAAATAGTATAAATTATTATAAGTATATTTGAGATCTGATTATTTATGAAATTGCTGTGTTATCTATTTGACTTAGTGCAAATAATTTTAATTACTTTTCTGATCGAATCATGCATGGTATTTATGTAATATGAATAATTAATTGATGCATTAAAATCTATAAATTAAATTGAATGATGTTACATGTTATGATCGGATCAGGCTGATTAATTATGATTATTGCCTGTTGAAGTATAGATATCATAAATATATCACAGTTGTATCTGATTATATCAAGCTATATCAAAGTTATATTAAATTGAATCGAAAAGATAAAGAATGCATGAGTTATATTATTATTGTTATATATATCACTTGACTCTCAGTCCTATTGTGTTATTGTTCGAACTTAAGATTTTCACCATGAGGATAAACATGGATTGAGATCCCCATCATGAGGGCAAGTATGGACTTGAGATCCCCACCACGAGAGCAAATGTGGACTGAGATCCCTATCATGGGGGCAAACATTGATTGAGATCTCCTACCATGGGGGCAATCATGGTGCCACAATAACGGTTGTAAAGTTAGAAGTAATGAGTACTCATGCTTAAGTATAGTATTATAAAATTAAGTATATACTAAACTCTTTTATTATCTATTGATTTTCTATGATAGAAGAGTGGGCAAAAGGTTGCATCTTAAATATCTAAAATTATATAATTTTGACATTGATCAGATTGATCTTGCATTCTATATTATGCATTAAATTGCTTATAATCATGATTTAGATTTGTTTTATAAGTGTATCTTTTATTTATTGAGCTGTGAAGCTTATAAACCTTCACATGTTATTTTCAGTGCTTCGGGATCAAATTTTGGAATCAGACCTGGATTTTGGAAGTGTATATAGGAGGGAGGCCGGTCTGAATAAGATGGATAATTCTTGAAGAAAGAAATAATTTAATGATATCGTGTAAATTAAAATAAATATTGTGAAGTTTAATGTTTAGTAACATTATGCAGTAGCTAGTTGTTCGATTTATGCAACTACTTGTGATAAGAATATTTCTGGTATAGTATATTGAAGTTTTGGATATGTTGAATACGTTGCATATCTATAAGAATAGTTTTCTATAGATATACGGTGGTTGTTCATATTTTTTAATTATATTTTAATTTAAATTTGGGTTTGGGGCATGACAGTTTAAATGGTATCAGAGCATAAGGTTTAGTTTATAGGAATATGTTAGAGTCAAAGGATATATTGAGTGTAAGTGGAATAGTTATTAGACCATAGGATATAAAATCTTATTCTTATTATTCTAAGCCTAGTTATTGTTCTTATATTTTGACCTATTTGGAATTTTAGAATAAGTTTTATTGAAGTTTTAGCAATAAATTGAAATTTGCCCTAATGGTATTATGAATGTTGGTAGTAATAACAATGGTTGCTGTTGGGGATAAATCCCGCTCCTGCCGAAGCCCGGCCCGATGCTCGGCCCAATGCAACCAGTAGCCGCTGAAGAGCTTTAGCACCAGGCGCCAGGCCGAGCCCCTACCACGGCCGAACTGCCTAGAGGCCGAACTCCCCTGCGCCAAGGTCCGGGCCGAACTACCTAGCTGCCGAACTCCCTTGCACCAAGGTCCGGGCCGAACTCCCACCGCCAGCCGAACTTCATGACGGCCGAGCTCCTTGGACTCCAAGCGGCAGGACTTCTTCGGGAGACGGACTCCTCCCAGACGCCCGTTCGGCCATCCGAGCTCCTCCCGGGTTTTCCCTTCAGCCAAACTCTCCTACAAGCCCGAACCCATTCGGACCCCACGGCCGAACTCCTTCGGACCGACTCCAGGCGAGCCCAAGCGGCCGAACCCCTTCGGACCGACTCCAGGCGGGCGAACTCCTCAGCAATTGTCCCTCGGCCGAACTCTACAGATGGCCGACCCTTCAGCCAGCCGAGCTCCTCCCGGGTTTCCCCTTCGGCCGAACTCTGTTACAAGTCCGAACTCCTCCGGACGAACTGTCGCCTGCAGCAAGACCGGACGGCGCCTTCCTCTCCGTACCGGACTCCATGCGGCCCACGACTCGCCAGTATGGCTCCCACGATCTACCGGACGACGCCTTCCTCTCCGTACCGGACTCCATGCGGCCGACGACTCGCCAGTATGGCTCCCACGATCTACCGGACGACGCCTTCCTCTCCGTACCGGACTCCATGCGGCCCACGACTCGCCAGTATGGCTCCCACGATCCACCGGACGACGCCTTCCTCTCCGTACCGGACTCCATGCGGCCCACGACGTGCCAGTATGGCTCCCACGATCCACCGGACGATGCCGTCCTCTCCGTACCGAACTCCATGCTGCCCGACGACTCTCTGCCAGACGGCACAGGCCGTCACCATCAACTAAGCTCCGCTATAAAAGGACCCCTCCCGACATACTAAGGCTAAGCTCTCTGAACTCTCGACTCTCTAAGCTCTCCTCCTCATCTCTAAGCTCCGGAACTCATTCCGAGCACTCCATTACTGTTGGCCGGAAAACTAACTTGACCGTCGGAGGGTCCTGCCGGAGCCACCCCCCCACCGGTTCCGGACGGGACTTCGTTTTGCAGGTCCCCGGCGGCGACCTCAGCGGCCTCGACTCCGGCGACCTCCGACGAGGATGGATTTCTGCACCAACAGATTGGCGCTAGAAGGAAGGGCCTGAACCTTCGAGGTTCCCTTGTTCTTAAAGGAGTGCTCGGCGACCCTTCTCTTCCCTCTCCGGAGATCTTCCTTTTCTCTTCCGAAGAGAAAACGCCACCCAGGAGAGCTTCGGCACGGCGCTCGGTGGCCTCCGCGACCCGATCCCGTCCAGGCCCGTCTGTTCCTGCTTCAGCCCCGGCGGCCTAGGTTCCACCTGCACCTGCGGCGGATGTGAAGCAATTCGGCCTGCTTGTCCGACAGATCCGTGGCCTCACGGAAGCGTTGCAAGCTATACAGCAGCCTCCGGTGGCGACTCCACCAGCAAGCCCGCCATGAGGGCGTGAGAAATCAGCCTTAAGGAAGAGCCCAATCGCCCCGAAGAGAGAAACGGAGAGCAGAAGTTTCCCCGCCGAAGCGGAAAGAAGTTCGGCTCGAAGAAAAGCCGGGCTCCCCCCAAAGCTCGGCATCAAGGCGAAATGAAGCTCGGTGGAAAGCCGAACTCCTCAACTCAACCTCCAAAATAAAGTTCGGCGCCGGCAAGGACGGAACGAAGCCCCCCCGCGGAATAAAGTTCGGCACAAGCGAGGGCGGAGCAAAGTTCTCCCGCGGAAACGAAGTTCGGAGGAAGACCGAACTCATCAGCTCATCGAAATAAAGTTCGGCGGAAGCAAGGCCGAACTCTCCCTCTTGAGCTCATCAATGAAGCTCGGCGCAAGGGAAGCCGAACTCCACCTTAAAGCCCACCATCACAGTGAAGTTCGGCGCAAGCGGTGGCGAAGTTCTCCCACGAATGAAGTTCGGCATCAGGGAGGCCGAACCCCGCAGCAGATCACCCAAGTGAAGTTCGGCCGCGCTCGAGACCGCCCCAGGGCGATCGAGGCCAAACTCCCCCTCAAGCGGTCATCACAACGAATTCCCGGGAGGTGCGATGAAGTTCGGGCAAGCGAAGCCAACCCCCCTGCCAGCAAGGAAGTCCGGACAAAGAAGCATGAAGTTCTTCCACGGAAAGTTCCGCGGGAAAGCGCAATGAAGCTCCGCGCAAGAGAAAAGCCCGAAGCTCACCACAAACGAAGCCCCCGCAGAATGAAGTTCGGCGTAAGTGAAGCCGAACTTTCCTTGGAAGTTCTCATCGCTCAGGTCAGGCCGAACTCCCCCATCTCGAGTATGTCATCACCAAAACCTCCTACAAAGAGTTCATAGGAGACGGAGTGAAGTCCGGTGGCTAAAGCAAAGTCGACCTCCACCCCGAGCTCGTCGTCAAGGGAGTTCGGGTGGCGGAGAAAGAAGTACCCCCACAGAAGGTTTTGCAGGGAGGCGGAATGAAGTTCGTCTGTGTCCAAGGACGCGGCATGAAGTTCGGCCTCGTCTACTATCTTGGGGCTCACCATCGAGGAAGCCTCGACAGAAGGATGCGAAGAAGCCCCCCTCCCGGAAGGTTCCGCAACTACGACCCGCTCCTCTAACTCGAATTCTCGGCGAAGTTTAGAGCCAGCCACCAAGACCTCGAGGACTACGGCCTCCCCAAACGTGCGCGAGGAAAGAAGCTACCACGGCCACGACACTGAGGAATACGTTCAGCTCCAAGACGAGATTGAAGAGCTGCTGCCGTAACTGGAAAAGACGAAGAAGGTCGGCCGCCTCGCGGCGTCATCAACGCCACCCCGGGGAGGAGCTAGGAGCTAGCTACATCGGTGATTGTCGTCCCCCAGCCCCAGAAGTCAAGGGAAGCATCGTCCCAAATTGGGAAGGTCCGGCACGAAGTGGTAGGAGGTCATCCGGACCTGGAACCTTATCGCCTAAAGGGAGCTCGGAGGAACTAGCGCTTCCCCGACCTTGGAACTCAGAAAACGCTGAGAATGTACTACCAGGTAAAACTTTCCCTCTCAATAAAACCCAGTTGCTCGGATGCACTATCGTTTCAGGGTCGCTGGGAAAAAGCGAGTCGGAAATGTCCCGTTAGGAACAGGAGGAGAACCTCGTCCTGAGTGAGCAAAGTCGAAGGCCCCGTTCACGAAGGACGGGATGGGGGGAGAAGCGAGGACGACGGTCCGGATGTGCCCCCACAGCCGGCTTAGGAACAGGAGGAGAACCTCGTCCTAGCGTGAGCAAAGTCGAAGGCCCCGTTCACGAAGGACGGGATGGGGGGAGAAGCTCGAGGACGACGGTCCGGTCATGTGCCCCCACAGCCGGCTTAGGAACAGGAGGAGAACCTCGTCCTAGCGTGAGCAAAGTCGAAGGCCCCGTTCCACGAAGGACGGGATGGGGGGAGAAGCGAGGACGACGGTCCTCATGTGCCCCCACAGCCGGCTAGGAACAGGAGGAGAACCTCGTCCTAGCGTGAGCAAAGTCGAAGGCCCCGTCCACAAAGGACGGGATGGGGGGAGAAGCGAGGACGACGGTCCTCATGTGCCCCCACAGCCGGCTAGGAACAGGAGGAGAACCTCGTCCTAGCGTGAGCAAAGTCGAAGGCCCCGTCCACAAAGGACGGGATGGGGGGAGAAGCGAGGACGACGGTCCTCATGTGCCCCCACAGCCGGCTAGGAACAGGAGGAGAACCTCGTCCTAGCGTGAGCAAAGTCGAAGGCCCCGTCCACAAGGACGGGATGGGGGGAGAGGCGAGGACGACGGTCCCCATGTGCCCCCACAGCCCGTTAGGAACAGGAGGAGAACCTCGTCCTAACGTGAGCAAAGTCGAAGGCCCCGTTCATGAAGGACGGGATGGGGGGAGAAGCTCGGACGACGGTCCGGATGTGCCCCCACAGCCCGTTAGGAACAGGAGGAGAACCTCGTCCTAACGTGAGCAAGGTCCAAGGCCGAGCCCCAGAGTCTACGGCAAGCTTCGCTGCAGAAGACGAGGTCTCCTTCGGACCTCAGCTTCAACTTCGGTGTCAGCATCAGCGGGAGACGAGATCTCCCCCAAGCGATCGTAACCTTGACTGCAAGAAAGGAGGTCTCCCCCGAATCGACTTCGGTTGATGAAGGCAATGTCAACTCCGACCCTGATCACGGGGGGCGACATTGACTCCGGCCTCAACATCAGCTTCATCGACTTTAGCTGGAAACGAGTTCCATTTCAACTCCAAACATCGACTGGAGATGAGGTCTCCCCCAAGCCTCAGCCCAACTTCAGCGTCAATATTGGCTGGAGATGAGACCTCCCCCGAGCTTCAGCTGCAACAAATGCGGAGCCTGGAAGAAGACTTCGGCAGTCGCCTGTTTTGGTACTCCCTTCCTTCAATTTTTGAACTCGGGAGTGGGGGGGCTACTGTTGGGGATAAATCCCGCTCCTGCCGAAGCCCGGCCCGATGCTCGGCCCAATGCAACCAGTAGCCGCTGAAGAGCTTTAGCGCCAGGCGCCAGGCCGAGCCCCTACCACGGCCGAACTGCCTAGAGGCCGAACTCCCCTGCGCCAAGGTCCGGGCCGAACTGCCTAGAGGCCGAACTAGCTGCCGAACTCCCCTGCGCCAAGCCGGGCCGAACTGGCCGAACTCCGGGCCGAACTCCCACCGCCAGCCGAACTTCCTGACGGCCGAGCTCCTTGGACTCCAAGCGGCAGGACTTCTTCGGGAGACGGACTCCTCCCAGACGCCCGTTCGGCCATCCGAGCTCCTCCCGGGTTTTCCCTTCAGCCGAACTCTCCTACAAGCCCGAACCCATTCGGACCCTCGGCCGAACTCCTTCGGACCGACTCCAGGCGAGCCCAGGCGGCCGAACCCCTTCGGACCGACTCCAGGCGGTCGAACTCCTCGGCAATCGTCCCTCGGCCGAACTCTACAGATGGCCGACCCTTCAGCCAGCCGAGCTCCTCCCGGGTTTCCCCTTCGGCCGAACTCTGTTACAAGTCCGAACTCCTCTGGACGAACTGTCGCCTGCAGCAAGATCGGACGGCGCCTTCCTCTCCGTACGGACTCCATGCGGCCCACGACTCGCCAGTATGGCTCCCACGATCCACCGGACGATGCCGTTCCTCTCCGTACCGGACTCCATGCGGCCCACGACTCGCCAGTATGGCTCCCACGATCCACCGGACGACGCCTTCCTCTCCGTACCGGACTCCATGCGGCCCACGACTCGCCAGTATGGCTCCCACGATCCACCGGACGACGCCTTCCTCTCCGTACCGGACTCCATGCGGCCCACGACGTGCCAGTATGGCTCCCACGATCCACCGGACGATGCCGTCCTCTCCGTACCGAACTCCATGCTGCCCGACGACTCTCTGCCAGACGGCACAGCCGTCACCATCAACTAAGCTCCGCTATAAAAGGACCCCTCCCGACATACTAAGGCTAAGCTCTCTGAACTCTCGACTCTCTAAGCTCTCCTCCTCACCTCTAAGCTCCGAAACTCATTCCGAGCACTCCATTACTGTTGGCCGGAAACTAACTTGACCATCGGAGGGTCCTGCTGGAGCCACCCCCCCACCGGTTCTGGACGGGACTTCGTTTTGCAGGTCCCCGACGGCGACCTCAGCGGCCTCGACTCCGGCGACCTCCGGCGAGGACGAATTTCTGCACCAACAGTTGCATTACTAGAAAACCTCTTACTGTCATAATTCATTATCATACTATGAGTGATTTATTAATTATTTTTTTTAAGTAATTTGGGTGTTTAAAAATTATTGGCATTGTGTTGAATAAGCATGAGTTAAGAGAGTATGTTTAAGTTATTAATTTTTCTGATGAATGCAATGCATGAATATAGTTATTTCTTGAAGATGGATATGGGAGAATATGAATTAGGATTGCAATAAAAAAAATTTGATAAATTCAAGTGTCCAAGATAATCTGATAGGTATAATAGAAATATTTGAAATATGAAGGAATTGGTATAAAGTATGATAATTAGTGAAATGAATGGATGATTTTATAGCAATGACTAATTTGGGATGTTAATTACAGATTATGAAAATAATTGATATATCTCCAAAAATTATTTTAATTGAGATTACAAGATAGTTGGGACTTCTGAATCTAGTCTATGGAGCGGAGGTAAGTGAAGAAAGGTATGTAAGAGCTTATGTGGAGGTAACCATCAATAGAGGGGAGAAGTCCTATGAAACTTTTAGATTAATAGATGCTATGTGAAGCAGTGGAAATCAAAAGAACAAGCAGCAATCTATGCTAGGAATAACATAAAGCATCATTTTAATTTTGAAGTTTGAGGTGTTAATTTTGAGGATATGAAAGAATATAAGTAATTCTTTTGAAGAATAAGATCAAGATATAATGTTGTAAGTGCAAAGCTTTAACAGTTAAGATGGAAGTATGACAGAGCAAATGATAGGAGTAGAAAATATCTTGATCAGTATGTAGATCTGAGTCATTAGGTAAGAAGATTGAGAGAAGGACTTCCTCTCCAGACATTGGATTTTCTTCTAGAGAAAACTGAGGATGGGAAGAAAGGAGGAGAAAAGAAAGGTATAATTTATTATTGTTCAAAGTTAGGTATAATTTATTATTGTTCAAAGTAAGTTAACATATGCTTGATATCTGAATAATTGATCTAAATAATAGCTTATGTTAGAAAGCTTAGTAGCAATTAACTTTAAATTACATTACTGAGAATTTTCATAATTAATTAGATAGGTATGTTTTGAGAAAGATTCAAGATAATATGCATGTATTTAAGAAATTGATAATTGATCAAATATTTTTAATAAGACATGAAATGAATTAGAAATGACATATTAAATTTTAATTAAATTTACTGGTTACATAACTCTTTGCATGTAGTTATGAAAAATTAGAATCATTCTAATAAGGATTCCTCCAAAAGTGTATAGATTGGGTAATAAGTGTTTAGAACTTTGTTTGGCAACTAGTGATACATGTAATAATGGAGATGAAGGTATTCTGAACATTAATATATTTGGTATTAAAGCTTAAAAGTTGATTAGGTCAAACTTTATTACCTGTTCAAAAATTTTAAAAAAAAACTATGAATTATTAGATCATAAGGATAGTATATAGTGGGTAAGAACTAAATTATTATTTGAAGAAGCTATGTACATGATGATTTGAGTAATATTATGAAAAGAAAGGAAAGGATTCTAGTAAGAGTTACAAATATGTTATGTTGAAGAATATGCTAGAATCCAGAAAAAAATTTCATAAATTATAACAAATCATTGTTGGATCATGTTATGGTAGACGAATAGAGTTTACTAGTATTTTATGAACTGCAGCATAAGATGTTAGCAAAACTCTGCTCAGCTTTTATACCCTTGCTTGATCTAAGGGCTAAGGTGTGATATTTATTGGTATTATGTTTACAAAAAAGAAAATCCAGGATATTAGTTATGTATTTAAAATATTGATAGTTCATTAAATATCCTAAGTAAATCAGGATAGCACAATAGAAGCATGGTGGGCCTTTAATTTGTAGGTCTTGAGGATAATCATTTTACATATATTATGGCCTAGTTGGGGCTCATCTTCATATGTATATTTCAATAGTTATTTTATGTTGGTAATTAAATTTCTAGGTTAGAAATTGCAAAGCATTGGATGTGGTTGAGATATTTTTAAAGATTACTTTAGTTAAGATGGAAAAAAAATATTGAACAAAATCTTAGAATAGATTGTAACCTGACTCTTATAGTCATAACAAGGAATTCTAATTCTTGATACTAAGTTTTGAATGTTTAATAATTTTATTCATTAGTAATTAATATAAAGTTTTACAGCCAACTATCGATAAATGTATTTAAAAATCTGTAAGAATTATAATAAGCTTAAAGACTAAAAATCTCAAAAGTGTCATCATCATTAAGGTTTTGGCTTTAAATTAGTATATGAGTAGTGATGATAGAAATTGTTGGTTGAATTTGTGATTAATAGTTTGAAGATAGCAATAATAATTTGGATCTGAAATACTTCTAAGTGGAAGATGCAAATTTTGAGGATGAAATTTATTTAAGAAGAAAAGAATTATGAAGCCCGACCTGGCTCGAGGTTAGTGCCATGCGGGGGTTCGCATGTCGCAAACTTGTGGCTGATCGTGGGAGCGGTTGCATACAACCCTACAGCAAAGAAAAAAAACATAAAGAGGGAGAAATAGGGGTTTCCCCTATTCTGACTCCCGAACCACCCCCTCCCTCTCTCATGCTTAATCTCCCACTCTCTCCTATTATCTCTCTCATCCACTCTCTTCATCGCTCCCTCTTTCTTCCATTTTCCCTCCCCAGTCTCTCTCTCTCTCTCTCTCTCTCTCTCTCTCTCTTCCCCTTTCCCATCCCTCTATGTGTGCGTCTGTGTGTAAGTGTGTTCTGTGTGTAGGAAACAGAGAAGAGAAAGAAAAAGGGAGAGACTTTTATCTTTTCCTCCCTCTTTTCAAGTGTGTGCATGAGTGAGCCTATGAGTGGTGAGCTATGGGTGTGAGTGGGTTGGAAATCAAGAAAAGAAGAGAAGAAAGAGAGAAAGAAAGAGAAAGAAAGCCTAATATCTCTTCCTCTTTCTTCTTTTCTCCTTCCTCTTCCTATTCTCTTCTTTCTCTTCTTTTTTTCTCTATTCTGCTTTATTAGTTGTGCTGCTGCCATGGGGAAAACTTCATTAAAAGAGGTAAGGTTAAGTATTTCTTTATATCTTTTAACTGATTTTACTTAAAAATTGATAAATAGATACTAGAATTTTCAGCATATAATTGAATTAAGTTAGAAATTAAATATTATCTAGAAAAATTCTTACATGTAATTGACCCTTATTATAAATCAATCAATAGATGATGAAATGATCAATAACTGATAAAGAAAATAGAAATTTTAAATAGAGTAGTAGAGAAATTTGAGAAGATGCATGTTTAGTATTGGCTGTAGATTGATTCTACCTAAGTTAAATCTATGAATTTAATTCTTTGTTAGGTAAGTTAAACTAAAATATTAATCAAAATGAGTTAGTTAATGAGTCGACTTGAAGATAAAATCTGAAAATATTTGGATAAGGCTACCTAGGAGAAATAATTAATGGTTTGGGATTGTTGGAAGAAAGATGAAGAAGAAGGTGTGGTGTCCTCTGTTCTTTTTCTTTATTCTTTCTCAAATTGTGAAATTCTAAAAATTTGGAGATTTAGAAAGGTCAAAAATATCACTAGGAATTAGTTCAAAATATCAATGTGACTTGATAATTTAATTATGATTATGAATTATTAGATCTCAGAAAATTTAATTGAGAGGTCAATAATTCAGCTATCAATACTTGAAGGTAAGTAACTTTTGCATTTATAATTAATCTAAATTAAATAAATTTTATATCATCTTTTGATACGATATCAATTAATTACTGACATCTTATCATAATCAATTGGGATCAAATGAGAATCATCTTATTGAATTAAATAGTATAAATTATTGTAAGTATATGTGAGATCTAATTATTTATGAAGTTGCTGTGTATTATCTATTTGAGTTAATGCAAATAATTTTAATTGCTTTCTGATCGAATCATGCATGATATTTATATAATATGAATAATTAATTGGTGCATTGAAACCTATAAATTGAATTGAATGATGTTACATGTTATAATCGGATCAGGCTAATTAATTATGATTATTGCCTGTTGAAGTGCAGATATCATAAATGTATCATAATTGTATTTGATTGTATCAAGCTGTATCAAAGTTATATTAAGTTATATCAAAAATATAAAGAGTGCATGAATTATATCATTATTATTATATATATCACTTAACTCTCAACCCTATTGTGTTATCGTTCGGACTTGAGATTTCCACTACAAGGATAAATGTAGATTGAGATTCCCATCATGAGGGCAAATATAGACTGAGATCCCTACCATGGGGGCAAACATGGATTGAGATCCCACCACGGGGGCAAATGTGGATTGAGATTTCCTGCCATGGGAGCAATCGTGGTGGCACGATAGGAGCTATAGAGTTAGAAGAAGTGGATACCCATGCTTAAATATAATACTATAAAATTAAGTATATATTGGATTCTTTTATTATCTATTAATTTTCTATGATAGAAAAGCGGGCATAAGGTTGTATCTTGAATATCTAAAATTACATAATTTTGATATTGATTAGATTGATCTCATATTTTATATTATGCATTTAACTTATTTATTATCATGGTTTAGATTTGTTTTATAAATGTATATGTTACTTACTGAGCCGTGAAGCTCATAAACCTTCACATGTTATTTTTAGAGCTTTGGAATCAAATTTTGGGGTCAAACTTGGATTTTGAAAGTATGTATAGAAGGAAGGCCGGTCTAAAAAAGATGGATAATTCTCATGAAAAGAAACTATTTAATAATATAGTGTAAACTAAAATAATTATTATAAAGTTTAATGTTTAGTAATATTATGTAGTAGCTAGTTGTCCAGTTTATACTATTGCTTGTGATAAGAATGTTTCTGGTATAGTATATTGAAGTTTTGGACAGGTTGAATGCTTTACATGTCTATAAGGATAGTTCTCTATAGATATGCAGTGGTTGTTCACGTTCTCAAATTATATTTTAATTTAAATTTAGATTTAGGGTGTGACACCCAAATAAGAAGAAGAAAATCTCACCTAAAGATAATTCACTCACCTGGTGATCCTCTAGATTGCATACAAGAAGAACCCTTGTCTTTTTTCTCTTTCTCTCTTCTCTTTTTTTCTCTCTTAGAAAAATAGCTTTTTCTTCTCTAGAAAGGCTCCCGCTGCTCTTCTCCACATTCTGCCAAGTCCTAGGTGCCCACAAGATATTTTATAGCCAAAAAACAACTTTAAATCACGTCCAAAATGGAGAACAGAGTCCAATATGGACTCAAATCAACTCCTGGCCATTCGATCAAGCCCACTTGTGCCTCTCGCCCATCCAATCACGTAGTCAGTCCACAAAAATCTTATGGACCATATGAAATGCCTGAGAAACATAAATCTGGTCCATGTGGACTACATAAAACTAGGGGGAAATGCCCCTGGTGTGTCGCATGGGCCAGCCGTGGCTGGTCAGTGCATGCCCGTGATGGGCTACGGCCCTATTGGGCCACGCGCACCTGCTTGGGCCTGTTAGGCCTGCTGGTGCCTTGGCTGCGCCAGCCAGTGGGCCGAGCCCGCCGGCCCCTCTCTTTTTTTTCTTTTCTTTTATAGGCTTTTTACTTTGGGCTTCTTGGATCTTGGGCTTCTCTTGTGGGTGGATTAGGCTCCATTATCAACTAACTCTCTCATTTAGAGACTAAGATATCTAAACATGCATCCACTTAAATTTTTTTAAAAAAATTTCTAAAATAGGTTAGTATTCTATGTGGCATCTGCACTCAACTAACTTCGAAGGTCAATTGAGGCCATACACAGTCCTAATTTCTTGATCACTAAATCTTTGATACTACTAGTTATGTAGAGGGTACCCGATCTACTATCTCGTGCTATCACCATAGTACTTTTGATGATTTTTCAAGAGCCACCAACAAAAGTTGTAGTGTATCCCTCAGCATCCAACTGTGCAATTGAGATCAGATTCCTCTTTAAACCAAAGATATGTCTGATACTTTTGAGCTTTCATATCGAATGATTTGTTATCTTTATGTGCACATCATTTTTTTCCATAATATCCATCAGTTCACCATTACTAAGATAAACCTTTTCAAAATTTTCGGCAGTGTAATTTATCATACACTCTTTCTGTAAAGTAGAGTAAAATGAAACTCTGGAGTTCAGGATTCATGACTTTATTAGACTGTCCATGCTGAAAACTAGGGTATCAGCTATTATCTTTATTACTGCATTAATGGATTTCTCGTTCTGACCTTTATTCTTCTTTCTTACCCAGCAATTCTTCCTAGTATGTCCTTTCTTACCATAGTGGCAAAAGCCATCACTTTTTGATCTTGATTGGCTCTTCTATTTGGACTGTATAATTTTTTCTCTGCCTGCTTGAGTAACTAAGGTAGAACTAAAATTTTCTTTAGATTCTCTCCTCCTGATATCTTCACTAAAAATTAGGTTTTGGACCTCTTCAAAATTTAGCTTGCTTGAGCCATAAGAATTACTCATAGTAGTCACAGTACCACCTCAACTCTCAAGCAAAAAAGATAATAGAATTAAAGCATGAATTTTATCCTAAAATATAATATTAATAGAGCTTAATAGACTAATAATCAAATTAAATTCATTGATGTGATCAATAATAGATGTACCTTCGAGCATCTTCAAATTAAATAGATGATGTATAAGATATACCTTATTGAAGGCCGAAGGCTTCTCATACATGTTGGTCAGAGCCTTCAACAAATTAGCCATCATCTTTTCATCCAGGATGTTGAACGTAACTTTCGTGGCTAACATCAATTTGATAACTTTCAAAGTCTTGCCATCCAGTAATTTTTAATCTACTTATGACATGTCTTCAAGTTTCTTTCCTTCAAAAGGAAGATGAAGTCTCTTCTAATACAGATAATCCTTAATCTGTATCTTTTAGAAGCTGAAGTCTTTTTTATCGAACTTATCGATCTT
Source organism: Cocos nucifera (assembly GCA_006176705.1). NCBI lineage: Eukaryota > Viridiplantae > Streptophyta > Magnoliopsida > Arecales > Arecaceae > Cocos > Cocos nucifera. The sequence continues at coordinate 100,965 of QRFJ01000285.1, forward strand.
GATCTTTCCTTCATCTTTTGCCATCGCTCCTACTCTTTCCTTCAAATCTTGTGCTCTGATACTAGTTGTTAGGATCGATTGGATAGAATATTATGGAATGATACACAGCAAATATAATAATCATAAAAGAAAGAAAAAAATAAAATCACACAAGCATCAAACATAAAAAATTTACATAGTTTGAAGTTTCTTACTCCTACATCCATGGCCGCACAGAATAATATCTTCACTAAAATTAGGAAGTTTACAAGAGATAAAGAATAAAAAAAAATTACTCTTTTTCTCTCTTTTCTGGATGCAAGAACAACTTTAAATAGGAAGAAGAAAATTTCACTTAGAGATATTCACTCACTTGGTGATCCCCTAGATTGCACATAATAAGAATCCCTATCTTCTTACAAAAAGAATCGTTGCCTTCTCTCTTTTTCTCTCTCTTGAAAAAGTTTCATTGCTCTTCTCTGCATTCTGCCAAGTCCTAGGTGCCCATAGGATATTTTATAGCTAAAAAACAACTTCAAATCGCATCCAAAATGAAGAACAGAGTTTAATCTAGACTCAAATTGACTCCTAGCCATTCGATCAAGCCCGCTTGTGCCTCTCATCCATTCAATCATGCAGTCAATCCATAAAAACCTTGTGGACTGCATGAAATGCTCGAGAAACATAAATCCGGTCCATGTGGATTATGTGAAACCAGGGGGAAATGCCCCTGGTGCATCGCATGGGCCTACCACAGCTGGCTTGCATGCGCCCACACGCTCGTGGCCGGCCCGCGCGGGTCAGTCCCACAATGGACTGTGGCCCTGCTGGGCTGCATGCACCTACGCTGGGCCATGCATGCCCGCTTGGGCCACGCATGCCCATGTGGGCCTGCTAGGCCTCCTGGCACCTGGGCCATGCCAGCCAACTTTTTTTTCTTTTCTTTTCTTTTCTGGGCTTTTTACTTCGGATTTCTTCTGGGCTTCTTGGGTCTTAGGCTCCTCTTTTGGGTAGATTAGGCTCCATCACCCAATACTTGATGTCAGAGTTGACACCTTGCACCAATCCCATCTCTTCCCAAAATCCACAACTCAACTACTCTATCATGAGTTTCAGAACTGGAGAGGCAACAACCATTGCTGCTACTTTTGCTATTGTCGAACACTTCACCGATATATTTTCACAAGAGATTGTAATCGATGAGATCTTGGTGAGTGGAGGAGGTTTTTTTGGGTGTTTGGAGTTTTTGAGAGTTTTGACCACCAAACGTGGATAAAGAAGACTCTTGAGATGAACTAGCTAATGACTTGACCTGCTCTAATCATCCTAAAGGAAGAGAGATGTTGGAAAAGGAAATGGGTTGCATCTTTCACATCAAAGGGGGGCTCTCCTTCTTATGGATACACCATCAGATGATCTGCCAGTTGCTTTAAGGTCTATGCGATAATTGATCCTGATGGATTCATGTGAAGGAAGCAGAATCCTTCTTTCACTCAATAGATACAATCCTTCACCATCAGCAAAGCGGACATGTCTTGAGATATCTTAAGATTTGGGGTATGGCATGGTAAAAAATCAAGTCTGAGTCATTTCAAGATTTGGGATTGTCCAGCTTATGTCAAATGATAACTAACGGACAAGTTACAAACTAGGTCCCTTAGCGCTTATTTTATTGGATATCCTAAGAAATCTTTAAGATATTATTTTTATCTTTCAGAAGATCATAATATAATTATGAGTCGACATGCAGTCTTTCTTGAAAAGTAGTTTATTCAAGATGGAGTATGAAAAGACAGATTAGGCTCAAGAAGAAAGTCTCTGAAGAGCAATGAGCCTTGAAACCTATGGAGCTAATTCAGTTAGAGCCAATCCACAAACCTCCTCTTCCTCCACCTCATAAGTCTTAGGTATTATCTTAGAGGACGTAGAGAAAATATTTCTTATAAAAAATAGGGTACATAGAGATGACCCCAAAATCTATAATGAAATGATATCAGATATCCACTTCGAGAAATAGTTAGAGGCAATAAAAGAAATTGACTTGATGCACTCATACCAGGTCTAGACGTTAGTGGATCCATTCGAAGGTATTGTACCTATTGGTGTAAATGAATATATGAGAGAAAGATTGGTGCAGATGGAGAAATAGAGTCTTTTAAAGATAGACTTGTAGCAAAAGGTTATAGTCAGCATGAAGGCATTGATTATCAGGAACCTTCTCACCTATGGCCGTGCTTAAGTCCATCCACATATTGCTTACCATCACAACATATTTAAATTATGAAATATGACAAATGAATGTAAAAGCAACGTTTCTAAATGGATATCTTGAGGAAAATATCTATATGGAACAGTCGCTTGGTTTCACTTTCAGTGATAGTGATTATAAGATTTGCAAGCTGCAAAGATCTATTTATGAACTTAAGCAAGCATCTCAAAGTTGGAACATACATTTCAATGATATAATCAAATCATTTAATTTCATCAAGAATGAAGAGGAGTCGTGCATCTTCAAAAAGATCAGTGAGAGTACCATCATTTTTCTTATACTATACATGGATGACATACTCCTAACTGAGAATGACATTCTCATGCTGACGTCGGTCAAATTGTGATTGTATAAAAAATTTTTCATAAAAGACCTAGGAAAAGCATCCTTTATTTTAGGAATCAAAGTCTATAGAGATAAACCTAGAAGGATACTAGGATTGTCATAGAAGATGTACATTGAGGAGGTGCTGAAGAGGTTTAGTATGGAGAACTCTAAGAGGAGACTTATATCCTTTAGACATGGAATCTATCTCTCCAAAAAAATATGCTCCAACACATCGAAAAAGATAGAATGCATGAGCAAGATCCTATATGCTTTGGCAATTGGGAGCCTCATGTATGCCATGCTTTGTACATGATTTGATATTCTCCATGCCATGAGTATCACAAGTAGATATCAATCGAATCCAAAAAAAGAATACTAAACTTCTGTGAAATGTATCCTTAAGTACTTGAGAAGAACTAAGAATATGTTTTTGATCTTTGGTAATGAAGAATTAAGGGTACAAGGTTATACTGACTCAGACTTTATATCTAACGTTGATGGATTGAAAGTCAATATCAAGCAGTATTTTCTTATACAATAGTGGTGATGTAAGTTGCAAGAGTTTCAAGCAGCCTATTATTGCAGACTCTATCATGAAAGCAGAGTACATCGCCACATCAAAAGCTGCTAAGAAGGCATTCTGGTTCAAAAAATTCATCATGAAACTATGTGTAATGTCATCAGATGCTGTCTTACTCTACTATGATAATAATGGCGCTATAGTCCTAACTAAAGAACCAAGATCTCATCAAAAATTCAAGCATATCGAGCGATGATTTCATCTTATCCACAATTACCTCAAGAAGAAATATGTCAAGATGAAAAGAGTCGGCACTATGAATAACATAGCTGACCCACTAACGAAGCAATTGAGCACGTAAAAGATTGAAGCCCATCTTGAGAAGATAGAACTTAGATTTATAGCCATTTAGCTTTAGATCAAGTGAGAGATTATTAGATGTATGTCCTAGAAGCTAAATTAGCTGATACTTGTAAAACTTTCTTAGGATATATTTTAAAATATTGACTTATAAATTAATAAAATTAGATTTATTTTCATTCAGATCTATGTTATTAATGTTGGAAATGTGTTCCAAAGTTAATCATTAACCTGTTGATAGTTGAGCTATACTATTATAATTGTATATGAATTATGAATTAATAAAAGTTATTATAGCATTTTTTATCATAAATTTTTTATCTTCTAATGAACTTCTATGTTGTGATGAAGTTCTTAGGACTATCTAGATTCGACAAAGGAGGATTTATTGTTTAGTTCTTAAAATAGTTTATGATCAAATGATACATTGTTACTTAGGATGACAACATTTATCGAGTATAGGTCATGGTGTACCATATAGGTTGGTTGTCCTCATAATTAAGAAGTGTTGAGATACTAGTATGGCATGCAAGTGAGATGTATGGGTATATCTGTACTAAACGTGACCAACTTCAGAGCTTTTTCTTCTATCAAGATTAGCTGCAATGGAATATGAGTATAAATGTTCCTCCGACCTAGATCACCATGATGACTTTCAAGCAACTCACTGTACTTTAATGTCAAACTATCTGAATTTTTAATTCAGTGATAGAAGATTTTTGGGTACAGTCAAATACTTGAGGAGTCGGTGCATGTATCAAGATGGGATTGATCACTCTTGGTTTCAGGAGCTATGTTTAATTATGTTTCAATTTAGCAAAGCCTTGATCAGGATAGTCTTAGTGAGAAGTCACGGGACTAATTGCTTTGAGATACGACATGGATGTATTTTCTAGGATTGATAGTATAATCCCGAGTCATCTATTACATAGAGGTCATAAGGAAGAATTATCTAGTAACAATAATCGTGTAGATTTTGATTATTGCGATTGCGACTATTTGACCAATTCAAATATTGGGTATCATTGCTAGATGGTCATTTTGATTAGTACAAAAAGTGGTTTATGTGCTACCGGCTTAGGTTCGAACCTACAGAGTTACACACACTAGAGATTTCTACCTGATCTGTTGGCTGTGGTCAAGAATCCCACTAGACTAAAACTCTTCGACCAAATATCCTATAGCATTAGGAGATTGAGTCCTACTTGTTTGAAACTCTTTGATCAAGAGTATGGACTCTATGATCATAAGTTCCATTCATTTTGGACACCAGGATCAAGAGTCCTACTGGACTGGAACTCTTCGACTAGGATTTCATATCGATGAACTCTATTGCCCGATGACCTACCAAATTTGGACTCTAAGATTATAAGAGATTTAATTAGTAATTTTAACTCAATTTGATTGAGTTATAATTTTTTATTCAAGTCCAATTAAATTGGGTTTGATTGGGTTTAACCTGGTTAGGTCACAAGTTGACCTAATCGTCGGGAAGGTTCGAACCCTGGTTTGATCAGAGATTGGGATTGATCAATTTTTGATTTTATTAAAATTTAATTGAGCCTAATTAAGCCTAAATGGATTGGGTTGGTTCAGTTTATTCTAATTGGTTCAATTTATTCTAATTGGGTCTAACCAATTTTGATTGGGTTGGTTCAGTTGGTTGAAATTTGAATTTCAAAGATTAATTTGACTTGTCTTCTCTCCCATGCGCCACTTATGTCCCACACCCACTTAAAATTTACTTTGTATTCTCTCGTGACTTTTTTCCCTTGCACATAATACCTCACACCCTAATCTTCCACGTCCTCAATGGATAAGTTATGGTTAGTTGACGTTCAAATTCAAAATGAGTTTAAATTTGAGTTGACAACAACCATATCTTATCCCTTGCGCCACCCTTCTCTTATGCGCCAATTATCTCCATGTGAAAGGGGTTTCACGTGGACTTTTCCTTGCTGAAGAGTGGGTGCACAACTCCTTCACACGTCCCAAATAAGTTTGAATTAGTTTGGATGAAGTTTGAATTAAAAAGAGTTTTGAATTCAAACTAGCATATTCAAACTAGTTTTTGGTTTCCCACATGTATAGAAGTTGTTCTTTGCGCAAATATTAAAAGAAGAGGTTTTTGGGACATGTGCTAATACCTATTCTAAAGAGAGAACTTTTGTGAGATTCATTTTGGTGGGTGGAAAGAGGCTTCAATCATCTCTGAGAGAGAGAAAACCAAGAGAGAAGGGGTGTAAGGTTTTTAGAGTAAGTGCAGTCCTAAGTATTTGACCTAGCTTTCGGAAAGCCATTGCATGAGCTATGAGCATCGTAAGCCCATGAAATTTTAGAGAGAACCTCCTTTGCCTCTCTACTATGTTTACCAGCAACCCAAAGCATTTGTGAAGTCCATAAATGAAAATCGAAGTTATTCGACCAAAATAGCTCATGAAAGACTCCGATGTCGAGCTAGCACTCGCGGGGAGCCGATCAGGACCAAGAGCCTCATGTGGACGATCTATGGAGGTCGGATATCTATGTGGCTACATCATGACTAGTGAATCTCTTCGATGATGATCAGATCATGATGATCGACTATCCACGAAAAGGTATTATGTTCTGAACACATAGATGTGGTAAATAGTTTACTGCATAGTTTTATTTTTTTTAGATCTATATGAATGCATGCATATTATGTTTAGATCCTTAGTATAGAGTTTAATATTCTAATATGATTAGTAGATAATTAATTAGATTAATTATTTTTTTTATTATATTTTTGCTGTTTTTAAAAAATTTTTCGAAAGTAGCACTATAAATCCTGCACTATTTCCTTCAAATGGTATCAGAGCGAGGGTTCGCTAAACATGATATACTTGTATATTTATATTGATAATTTAGATTTAACCTAAATATTAATCTAATAATCTAATTAATTAGATCTAAAAATTAAAATTAAGATCGCACGGACTGCAGGTTGTCCTACTGTAGGATTTATCCTTTATAGTGCAAAGATTGTCATTGTACGTACTTGATCTTGTAGTTGATCATAAAATTTTTAGATTAGATCTAATTTTTATGATATGATAAATTAGGTTTTAATCTAATTTTTGATCATGAATGTATGTTTAGATAGGATCTAAAGTTTGATTCATGATTTAGTATTATGTAGTGTACATAGTTTCTGATTACACCTTATAACTAGTATTATTTATGAATTGAGCCGATTCAATTTTAAAGTGAGTCGACTCAATTGGTGAACAATGCCAAGTTATAAAGAATCTTTCAAAATTTAAAAAATATTTTTGAAATGACAAATCCTAACCCTCAGCCCATAAACTTAATTAAAATTAAGTGAAATGATTTAGTGTCTAGAATTATGAATTAAGACTCTAAGTAATTAATCATAAACTTGTGGGTTATTAGGTTAGATGAATTAAGTCCATAAATTAGGTTAGACCTAAGGTTAGTTAAAGAATGGACTAATTTAGAGTAGTTGATTAAATCTAACTAAATGTTAATTTAAATTAGGTCAAGGACTCTATAGACTCAATTACAATAGTTGTAGTTGGTCAAGTCCATGCCTTTAATAAGGACCAAATGGACTTGATTCATGGCTACGCGGTTGAATCCGAAATTACTAGGTTGTTCAAATTTAAACTAATAAATCGGATGGTTTCTAAGGTAAGTTTGTTACTTTGACCAATGGTTTTTAATTGGAAGCTACTCGTATTGATTCGATCTTTGACGAGTTAATGGCATATCCCTTCCACTGATCTCACTTACCTGACCATCTTGATGAATTAGATTTTGATTAAATCACTTGGTGATTTAGGCTCATCCATGTCAATTAGGTAAATCAGTCTGACTGATTTAGGTGCTCCTAATGCTAGCCTAGATTAGATTCTTTTTTATCTGACTTTGTGAAGTCAGTGGGAAGATCAAAATTGGCTCGTTGAATTTCTGTCTCTTCTTAAAATATGTTAATTAAATCTTCTAAAATTATTAGATCCTTAAAAATAAAATAGTTATATAGATAACTAAATCATAGCCTTCCATTAAGTTGAGTAATAATGGATTCATTAGTATAATGATCATTGGAGGCCCAAAGGCTTAGTGATTATTGACTAATGAAATTATCATTCATAAAATGATAATTTGGTTAAGTCTTTCTGATGGTGGTTAGGTTGGCCGACCAAAGTTGAGCCTGATCATTTATTAGTTAGATAAGACCAAATGTGGTCATGTTAATGGTTGGACCTAATCGAATCTTTTTCAGTGGAGGCCAAAGTCTACATTAGGTTTCTGAAGCAAAATCAATATTACTAAAAGTTATTTAGAGAAATAATTAATTTTAAATCTATCCATTGATACACATGGGTTGACCAACCAAAGTTGGGCTCGTGTATAGTTTATATAGATTCTAGTACCCACTAAGGAATTAAAGTAATTCCTTGAATTAAAGGTAAAGGCTGCAAATTCATATAAAATAGTGAAAGAACCTTTAGACTAAAGTTCAAGTCTTTAGGATAATTGATTCATGTACTAATTAAGTTTGATTTTTTTTTTGTACAGAAATGACCACTAACCTATCGCTGCGATCATTGTTAGACCATGACAAATTAATGGAACCCAACTTCGATAGATGGTATCGTAAGTTAAAAATCGTCCTAGAGCATGAGCAAATTCTTTATATAGCAATGAATCCAACACTTGAGGAGCCAGCTCCGAATGTTGGAGGAGTGGTATGAGATACTTACTAGAAGTGGCTCAACGACCGCACCATCATTCGATGCATAATGCTGATGGCAATGAATGATGAGTTTAGCCATAGGTTAGAAAATGCCCAGCCATAGGAGATGCGTCAAATGTTGAACGACTCCTTTGGCACGTCTGATAATGTTGAAAAGCACAAAATAGGTTGTGCCATTTTCAACACTCGGATGAGGGATGGGGACTCAGTCACTGATCCTGTATTGTACATGATTGAGATGATTGAGTTCCTTAGCAAGCTGGTCTTTTTCTTGCACGAGTAGCTCAGTAAGGATGCGATCCTTAATTCCTTGTCCAAGTCTTTTCTTCCTTTCCTAACTCATTTCAGAATGACAAAGTCTGTAGTCAACTACCACGGCTTGTTGGGGTTGCTGCAGAACTTTGAGAAGGATCACCAACTCGACAAGAAGATGATGAATGTAGTGGAAGGGTCTTCTTCTGGTCGTTGATCCTTTAAGAAAGAAAAGAAGAACAAGAAGAAGAAAAACAAGAAGGTGTAGCCAAATATCGGAATGACTGCATAGGATCAGATTAAGAAGCATAAGCCCGATCAGAGCAAAGTGGAGTGCTTCTTATGTAAGAAGTAGGGGCACTGAAAGAGAAACTATCCTCTGTACATTGCCTCCCTGGATTCGAACAGGCCAAGGAAGAAGCAAATGGTTGCTAGGCAAGATAATTATATGATAACACCTTATAATTTTTTTTATTTAATTCTACTACCTGGGTATTAGATATTAGAAGCCCTTATCATATTTGTAATTCTATGCAGGGCTTGCAGGTCAGTAGGAGATTTGATCAAGGTGAGAGGTTTCTAAATATTGAAGATGGAAGATAAGTTTCAATTCCAGCTTTAGAAATCATGAATCTTGTAATCAATTCAAATAAAGTTATTCTTAATGAATGTCATTTTTGTTCAACTTTCTTATTGAATATCATTTTTGTAGGCTTTTTGGCCATAAATGGTTATGAAATATCAATAAAAGAAAAATTTTATAATATCATTTTGAATGGTGTTATAATTTTTATTGGATGATTGAATAATGATATTTATTTATTAACTATGCCTGTTAACATGGTTCAATCCTCCGATAAATGTCCTAGAATTAGTGATATATCCGAAGTTTACCTTTGGCACTGTAGGCTGGATCATATTAATAAGAATAGAATAAATAGGTTAGATCAAGAAGAAATTCTTGAGGTTAGTAACTATAAATCATTTCCGACCTATGAGTCATGTCTTCTTGGTAAGATGACCAAGTTATCTTTTGCTAGAAAAGGTGAACGAGCCACTGAACTCCTAAGTTTAGTATATTTAGATGTATGTGGACCCATAAGCTCAAGTGCCAGAGGTGGATACTTCTACTTTATAATCTTCACAGACGATCTATCGAGGTATGGGTACGTCTATTTAATGAAGCATAAGTCGAAGTTGTTTGAAATGTTCAAACTATTTCAAAATGAGGTAGAAAAGCAAACTAGAAAGAGTATTAAAACTTTTCGGTCTGACTAAGGGGGTGAGTACTTTTTCAATGAGTTTTTGACAATCTAGGAGAGAATAGAAATCTCTCTCAATAGACCCCTCCTAAAACACCACAACATAATGGTGTATCTTAAAGGAGAAATCAAATTCTATTGGACATGGTTCGATCCATAATGGGATTTGTTAGTTTGCTGATCTTCTTATGGGAATATGCGCTCGAGTCAGCTTGTTATATTTTAAATAGGGTTTCAAGTAAATCTGTTAATAAAACACCATATAAGATATGGATAGAGCATAAGCCAGTGCTCTCACACCTTAGGGTTTGGGGGTGTCCGACTTATGTCAAACGTTTAATGACAGACAAGCTTGGACCTAGGTTTGATAAGTATAGTTTTATAGGTTATCCAAAAGAAACTAAAGGATATTACTTCTACCTTGTTAATGAGCAAAAAATGTTTGTCAGTCTTAAGGCAGTCTTTTTGGAAAAAGAGTTTCTTGGTGAGGAACTAATGCCTCTAAGATCAAACTTGATGAAGTTCAACAAGTGGAACAATAGACATAAGTTGTTGAACTTGAGCTGGATCTGATTAGATCAAATTTAGAGCCCATTGCAAATGTATCCTTAAGGTGATCTAATAGAATACCACATCAACCGGATAGATACTATAATTTTTTGATCTGGGATGGGGATCCCATCGAACTTGATGAGAATGATGAGGATTTGATTATCTACATGTATGCAATGTAGAGACTAGACTCTAAGAAATGGCTTGAGGCCATGAAATTCGAAATGGAGTCCATGAAGATCAACAATGTATGGACATTAGCTAATCCACCCAAAGGGGTTAAATCTATAGGGTGTAAGTGGGTCTTCAAAAGAAAAAGAGGCGCAGACGGAAAGATGCAGACCTATAAAGTCCATCTGGTTGCTAAGGGATATGGTCAATATTATGGTATTGACTATGATGAGATGTTCTCTCCTATGGTAATGCTTAAATTCATTTAGATTATACTTATCATAGCTGTCCATCTGGACTATGAAATATGATAGATGGATGTAAAAATAGCTTTCCTGAATGGAGAGCTAGATGAAGAGGTGTATATGATACAGCTTGAAGGGTTCACGTCCATAGATGAGTCTAAGATGTGTATGCTTCAGAGGTCTATTTATGGACTAAAGCAGGCATCTAGGAGCTAGAACATACGATTTGATAAAATAATTAAAACATACGGCTTCATTAAGAATGAAAAGGATCCCTACATATACAAGTGGGCTAATGATCCAGCAATTGTATTTCTAGTGTTGTATGTAGATGACATTCTCTTAATTGGGAATGATGTCTCTACATTACAAGGAATAAAGATCTTATTATCATCACAGTTCTTCATGAAAGATTTGGGAGAAGTTTCCTACATCCTAAGGATGAAGATCTATAGAGATAGATCAAAAAGGTTACTTAGATTGTCCCAATCTACGTTCATTGATACTATGCAGAAATGATTCAGCATAGAGAATTTCAAGAAAGGCTATCTACTAATAAGCCATGAAATTTTTCTTTCAAAGAGGGATTATCCAACAATACCTCTAGAAAAAAAGCATATGAGTAGAATACCATATGCTTCGGCAGTGGATTCTATCATGTACGCTATAACATGTACACGATTAGATATGGCATACTCACTAGAGATAGTGAGTAGATACCAATTTGATCCAGGAGAAAACTACTGAAAGGTTGTTAAAACCATCCTAAAGTATTTGAGGAATACTAAGGACTAGTGGCTTGTATATGGTGAATTGGACTTGAAACTTATAAGGTTCACAGACTCCAATTTTCAGTCTGATCATGATGATAGCAAGAGTATATCGGGATATATATTCATCCTTAATGGTGGGGCTATCTACTAAAAGAGTTTCAAGCAGCACACTATGGCAGATTTAATTTATGAGGTAGAGTATGTCACTGCATCAAATGATATCAAAAAAGTGGTGTGGCTGAGAAAATTCATCATCGAGCTCAAAGTAGCACCCTCCCTTCATGGTCCAGTTTTACACTATTGCGACAGCTCTGGAGCCATTGCTCAGACGAAGGAATCGAAGGCATACCAGTAGATGAAGCATATTTTGTGCTGCTACCACCTTGTTCGAGAGATCTTGGATCGAGGTGACGTCGACCTTCAGAAGATCGATAGGAAGAAAAACATGGCTGACCTATTCACTAAAGCTATTGTGGTGAAGGAGTTCAACGACTTCAAGTCGAAGATAGCTATTAGATACTGCACCAATTAGCTTTAGTCCAAGTAGAAGATTATTGAGAATGTGTCCCAAAGCCAATCATTAGCCTATTGACGATTGAGCTATACTTTTATAATTGTATATGAATTATGAATTAATAAAAATTATTTTAGCATTTTTCATCATAATTTCTTTATCTTCTAATGAAATCCTATGTTGTGATGAAGTCCCTAGGACTATCTAGATTCGACAAAGGAGGATTTATCATTTAGTCCTTAAAATAGTTCACGATCAAATAATACGTTGTTACTTAAGACAATAACGTTTATCGAGTATAGGTCATTGTGAACTATATAGATTGGTTATCCTCATAACTAAGGAGTATTGAGATACTAATATGGCATGCAAGTGAGATGTATGGGTACATCTGCACTGAACGTGACCAACTTCAAAGCTTTTTCTTCTATCAAGATTAGCTCCGATGGAATATAGGTATAAGTGTCCCTCCGACTTGAGATCACCATGGTGAATTTTAAGTAACTCATTATGCTTTGGTGCTAGACTATCTGAATTTCTAATTCAGTGATGGAAGGTTTCTGGGCACAATCAAGTACTTGAGGAGTTGGTGCATGTATCAAGATGGGATTGATCACTCCTGATTTTAGGAGTTGTGTTTAATTATATTTCAATTTAGTAAAGCCTTGGCCAAGGTAGTCTTAGTGAGAAGTCATAAGACTAATTGCTTTGAGACACAATATGGATGTATTTTTTAGGGTTGATAATCTAACCTTGAGTCATCTATTACACAGAGATCATAGGGATGAATTATATGGTAACCATATTCGTGTAGGTTCTGATTATTGTGATTGTAACTATTCGACCTATCCGAATATCGGGTACCATTGCTACATAATCACTTTGATTAGTATAGAAAGTGGTTCCTATGCTATTGGCTTAGGTTCGAATCTACGGAGTCACACACACTAGAGGTTTCTACTTGATCTATTGGCTATGGTCAAGAGTCTCACTGGACTGGGACTCTTCAACCAAATATCCTATAGCATTAGGATACTGAGTCCTACTCTTTGACTAAAAGGCGATGGTACAAATGGCATTTTACAATGCTAATAAGCACTGAAAATAAGATCCACGATGCTTTAAAAAGTATCGTGAAAGCATCGCTTATGTAAGAGTGGAGACGAAAAGCACCGATGCTTTTTAAAAGCATCACAATATTTTCTAACGATGCTTTACAGTGTCGTAAATTTAAATTTTATTGGCACTTTTTAGCATTGTTAATGACAATGCATCCTACACTCTACCAAGATGCTTTTAGAAGCGTCGCCAGTTAAGTCACTAACGATACTTATAAGCATCGTTAATCAGTTCTATTAATGATGCTTATAAGTATCGTTAATTTTTTTAACAGAACAAAATATAGATTTTATATACAGAAAAAAGAATACAAAAAATTTTGTATAAAATTATATCAATTATTAAAATATAAACCTATACAATCACCATCATTCACACCAAAAGCAAACATCAATAGCAAATTTAACCAAAAGATATTATTTTATATAAATAAAAATAAAGTACTAATGATCCATTACAACCAAGAGTTCAACAAACTAAAAGCATACAGAAAATATAAGACTATAATAAAAATAAAATGATGTTAATCTGCAGGCGGATGGTCATTACTATCTCCATGTGATATGCCGCCATCTCGATAGATGCCTAATATGCAAGGAGCCTACAAGAAACATATGAAAAGCTTGATTTACAAATCTATAAATAAAAATATATAGATCATTAAATTAATACAAAAATATATATTTAATTATGTATTTATTTGAGATGGGCCATACATCTCTAACAAAGATGTAAGCCGATCAATCTGTCCCTTCATGGCCTACATCTCGACATGGCTCTGTTGCATCTCCTCCATCTCAATGGCATGACTCTATCTAATCTCCTATATCTTCACCTTAAGTCTGCAGATGCGTGAATCCTGAGCATCTGCTACAGCATGCTGCGTATATCTATTCACCTCAGATAACTAAGTGGGGGTGACTCCTACTCCATAATCTTTCACTCAATCGTAGCACTTTGGTCCTATCAACTCTATGAATACCTCAACCTCGATACAGCTCTACTGTATAGATGCTGCAGACTCATTCTCATGCTCTGTAATAAGAGATGTAGCCCTCTCCTATATTTATTTTAAAAATAAGAGTTATACATTAATAGCTAACAAAATTAAACTAAAATCATTGCACAAAATAGAATATTAATAATGCCATATATATAAATGTCTCAACTCATCTCAAACAAAAGTACCATCCTGATGAGTATGAATCATCCGATAAAACTTTACTTTATTGGGTTCCCTCCCATGCTCATCCACCTATACAAATAATTTTAATTTTAAGCAAATAATTATAACAATTTAAAAAAATATGAGTATCATGATACAGACATGGTCCATGATACATAATGATATTAATTATATAAATATTTTAACATAAAAATTATAAGTTAATTATGAAAGTTTAAGAAACATACAAACTTCTATTGGAGTCATGCATAACTCTTCGACCCCGACGTATGAGGAACAGACTGAGCTGCTTCTGCAACTCTACCAATAGCAGAATAAGTCTATAAAATAAAGTAAAGAAGGACATTATATGTATAATATATAATATATAATATAAATCAATATTTTTATAAAATATTTTTAAAAAAATAATGAACTAATAATATACCTATGCCCTTTCGAAGAACCAATAATGAACCAGCTTCATCCACTGATGAGGGGGTACATTAGGAGGATAATTCCTAGCAACCTCCTCCTCTATCATACCCTATCTTATATAGTCCCTCTTCAATTATACTCTATATTCTTTTCATTTATGGTTGAGAGACTTCATTACAAAATCATGAGTGGATGGAGGGAGAACAAACTTGCTCTACAAAAAAAAAAGTTAAATAAAATAAATTATATAAGGATTAATAATTAATATACAGTATGAACATCAGTTCATTACCTCTATAACTCGGAGGAGCTCAACTTTGTATGTTGGAAGCATGTCATTCCATTTTGCATAGCCCAACGAATATAGTTGAGGCCTTCGAGCAACAATCTTCAAAAATGAAGTCAATAAGCAAGCAGCTTTCTTAACTGGCTGACCTAGCTGATTGCACTCCATAATAATTCTCTTGCCCTCATGCATCTACCACACATCTCGTACTATCGTGGATCCATGTCTGGGGCATACTCTCCTAGATTTAACTACAAAAAATATATAAAAGCAACGATATCATAAATATACATAAAATAAAATAAAAATAAAATGATATGAAAGATAATATATACTCTGAACATGTATCTCGTCATCTGGCTGATGAGCAGGAGAATTGTGCTGTGTTGATGATGAAGAAGGATAGGGCTCGGAATGCTATGCAGCTGAACTAACCTTAGGTTGCTGCGCTGAAGAAGATGTACCGACCTCTATCTATGAAAAATGGAACTCCACACCAGCATATTGTCCCCTGCGGCGCATGATGTCATCTAGCATTTATATAAATAAATGGTAGAATCAGTTAATATATGAAGTAAAATAACATAATAATTAATGCAAATTATATACATCATAAATAATTATTATCAATAACAATCAAGCAGTAGTGTTTCATTTAAATTATGTCCTAACCAACATCGTCATAGCATTTAAATCATAAACTGGCACAAAATTGTAGGATATACATTGTGTATAAGTGTCATCGTCATCATCCTCCACTTGGTTTCCCATATCATATAAGTCTCTACGTTTTGTTTTGATGACAGTAAATCAATATTTATTTTTTGCATCTTGTACATAAAATACTTGACGAGCTTGAGATGAAAAAATGAATGGGTCATTCTTCAATAACACACCAGTGTGTATCAATCTTGAAAAATTTATAAGTATAAATCCATTTACATCTTGTTTCAAACCTCTTGGTGAGTTTATGTCCACCCAATCATATCTAAACAATACTACTTTAAGTTTTCCATAATAATCTAACTCATAGATATCTTTAAGTGTACCATAATAGGATTTTCCATCCGCTTCTACCATAACACTGCTATTCCATGTTTTTCTAAATTTCTTCCATTCTCTAGTATGAAATTTAAAGCCATTAATTATAAAACCATTATATCTATTCACAATCTTGTTAGGTCCTCGAGCAAGAGCTATTAGTTCATCTGAATTATTTTTCTCCATCATCTTTGATACCTAAAAAAATGATATGAAGTGTTGTTGAGTTATCTGATATTAAATATGTAACAAAAATTAGGATATCTCATAATTAAATATAAATCAAATCTAATTCGAAAGCCATATAGGAAATAACTCGACCAACCATCACTGTTCAATCCTTGCATTAGGACGAATGTTATGGTTGGCTCATCTCTGATAAATTAAAAAATCACTGCATAAAATATAAATATATCATTTAGAACATTATATCTAATATAAAATTTAAATCTTGATGTCATGTCTTAAATATACTAACCTGCAATGGTTAGATATTATGTCATGTCTTAAATATACTAGCACTCGATTGAACCTAACGTTCTTCTTTTGCTATCATAAATAAGTTGTCCTGTCTGAGCCAAAGAAGTTTGTACTCAATCAGAGGTCTTCATATGGTCTGACTGGAGGTTGTCCAAGTCAGAAAAGGTTGTCTTATTTGTAAGACATTACCTACCATTTTTGATCACCTGCCATTTCTTGTTCTTTGACTTTGGTCAAAAGTCTACCTTTGACTGGTCAAACGTTGACCATTGACCCTTTGACTTTTGACCACATGTCATGCACCTATTGAAGAGCTGGTGGGGGCCTGCCCCTGCCAGAACCTGGCAAGGAGAAGGGCGCACACCACCCTAGGCGTGTGCCCAAGTTGGAGGCACCTAGGAGTCCTTGTTGGACAAGGACTCCATCTCCTTTTTGGATTCCAATTAGAGTTCTTCTAAGAACCAACTTTGACTAGTCTTAGGCGCCCTTTAAGGAGGAATCCAGGGGACTCTATTCCCACCAATCAGATTTAGATCTGATTTCACAAAGGGTTATGATTGGTTGGGAAGAAGAGGAGTTGGATCACAGCTAGTCTATAAATAAGACCCTGTATCCAACTCAGATTAAACATATGATGAGATCATAGTTTCCCTACGCCCTAAGGCTGCCTCTCCCCTCCCTCTCCATGCCAAACCACCTTCTCCCCTTGCTCTCCACATCCAAAAGGAGTTTTGGATCTTGGTTGGTGCGATCCAGATCAAAGAAAGGCGATCAAAAGCAAGAAGGCTGCACCGCTGCAAAGGACGACTGCAGATCTTCAAAAGGAGTTTTGAAGATCCTCCAGATCAGATCTAGATCTGATTTTTAGAGGCATGATAGAGAAGAAGAGGATCTCCAGATCCAACCTGAGTGGATACCGGTAGAGGCCAGGCACTTGCGTGGCTAAGATCCAGAACCTTCCGCTGCAAACAGGATCATCAACAGGGTAATAGGATTACCCAGATCAGGTAAATTAAATTTGATTTAATTTATCTTTTAATTTTATTTTATTAAAATAATAATAATCAAATCTGAAATATATCAAGATCTAATTAAGATTAAGAGAAAAATTTTTGAAATATATCTCTTAATCTGATCAGATCTGAACGAACCTAGACCGGGAAATCAGGATTTTCCTTCACTTAAAGCTATTGGAAAGATATCTTGCATTAATATGTGACCATCATGACTTTTAAGATTTAAAAGTTTTCGATCCTTTAGATGCACACATCATAAAATATTTGATGCATATCCATCAGGTACCTTGATACTTTTCAAAACTATCAAAAAATTATCATTTTCTTGAGTAGACATTATGTAACATGCAGGAGGCACATAAATTCTATCATTAGAAAGCATTTTAGGATGAAGCTCCTGTCAGATACCCATTTTTTTTAAATCAAGATGCGCCTTCATATTATCTTTGCTCTTTCCATCAAGATTTAAAAATATTCTAAGTAAATTATCACAAGCATTCTTCTCTATATACATGACATCAAGATTGTGCTGAATAAGATTATGTTTCTAATAAGGTAATTCAAAAAAGATACTTTATTTTTTCCATAAATATTTACTGGGCTATTGTGTAGATGCTATTTGTGTGTCTTCCTCATTTTCATCCTCAAAAAAATTGTCTGGATCTTGAAACACCACTACATCTATAGTACTAATACTGACTTCCTCTGGTAACCCTTCGTGCATTGAGCTTTCAACATCATCCCTTCCTCTTTTTTTAGATGATTTTGAGTGCTTACCATAGTTGTAATTGATGCCATCCATTCGTTTATGAACATCAATTCTAGAAGGTAGAATAGGGGCACATCCCAATTCTATAGTACCATCAAACAAATTTTTCTAAAATCAAAATGGATGATTTGCTTCCAACCATCGACGATGTCCCATGTAACAAAATTTACCTCCATGTTTTAACCAAATTGAATATGTTGAGTCTCCATAACAAGGACATGCAACCCGTCCCTTTGTACTCCAGCCAGATAAATTGGCATATGTTGGAAAATCATTAATAGTCCATAACAAAGCTGCCCATAGTTTAAATGTTTGGCCGTTGGAAGCATCAAATGCATCAATACCCTCCCACAACTATTTCAATTCCTCTATTAAAGGCTGTAGGAAAATATCAATATCATTGCCTGGACCCTTATCTCTTGGAATAACCATTGACAAGATAAGTAATGATTGTTTCATGCACATCTACGATGGTAAATTATAAGATATCAAAATGACTGGCCAAGTGCTGTAGGTAGAACTCAGGATTCAAAATGGATTGAAGCCATCAGAAGCTAAGCCCAACCTAACACTGCGAACATTAGAGGCAAAATCAGGATGCCTATCATCAAATGCTTTCCATGAAAGATTATCTGTTGGATGTCTCAACATTCCATCCTTTGTACGTCCTTCATCATGCCATCTCATTGATGAAGCTATTTTTGATGATGCATAAATCCTTTTCAATCTAGGTATAAGAGGAAAGTAATGCAATACCTTCATTGATTTCTTTTTACTTCGTGTTGCATCCAATTCATTCAGTACATCATCTTGATCTTCTTTTTATGTTATCTATCTTAAAGATCCACATACATTGCATGACTCTTAATTAGCATTTTCACCCCGATATAACATACAATCTTTCGGGCAACTATAAATCTTTTCGTATCCAAGATCCAATTTCTTTACTACTTTCTTGGTTTCATAATATGATGGTGGTAAACCAGTGTCTTTTGAAAATGCATCTTTTAATAACTTGAGCAGCATGATAAAACTCTTTCTAGACCATCCATTCAAATATTTTAAATGGAATAAATGTATAAGAAAAAAAATCTTAGAAAATTTCATACAACCTGGATATAATTCTTCATCTGCATCTTTCATTAAGGTATGATAATGAGCTGTCTCATCATTAGATGTATGTATAGGCTCCTCAACATACATACGTTCCGTATGCGTACATCCATCAAACATCCCAACTATTTTATATATACTACTGGATTCTTCTAAATTTTGAACACCAAGTCCAAAAGCATCTGTGATCAAACCCCTTATATCATCATCTCTTGCAGAATTGTCTTGTAGGCTAATGGATCCAAAATGAGTCAGGGGTTGGTTACATAATGATGGCAATATAGATTTTTCATGAAAAATTTAGTCGGTATAACCTCTTAAAAAACCATTCCATACCAAATATTCTTCAATAATTTATGGATCTAAAGAAGAACTATTTACACATTTTCGACATGGACATAAAATCTTTTCATTCAAACTACTTTTCTCCATACCAAATTTAATGAAGTCATGAACTCCATCTAAATATTCTTTATTATTTCTTGGTTTATTTATCTAACTTTTCTCCATTATAGGATAAAAATGATCGAACTTGCAACTTATCTAAAAATAAGAAAAATTATACAATCTATATTAATGCAATGAGTAAAAAATATCAGTCATTTCATAAAATCCAAAAAAATAATAGCTATTATAGTTCATTATAAAACTTGAAGACTCAAAAATACATCTAGATATGATATGATTTACATAGTAAATATTTGCTATCATCAACTAATAGGTAAAGAAGGTCCTATCCTATTTAGAAAATGTATTAATTCTATAGGTTAATTACAGTAATTAAACAATATACAATAAGAACCAAAAAAAATTTTGACAGCATTTTCTCTTAGTTCTCCCATATAGAGAGAACAAAAGAAAAATATTATCCAAAAATTTTTTCGAACCCTTAGCATACCATTTGATTATTATAATGATCTATAAAATTACTCATATTTTTCAAACTATCCATACTAAACAATTAATTGACCAATGTACATAATTCTTTTATCCATACAAAAATAAATAAATATATGGATACAATAAAATATATACATTAATCAAAAGATGGGTTTATGGTTCTATGCAATATAATTTTTTTTAAAATTAATTCATAATTAACATTACCTGACATCTTTCATCGGTCTGAGCGTGTAGGGCTGAATGCCTTTGGTGCCAACTAGGACCAAAGACCCGAGCATGCAAGGTCGAGACCCAAGTCTTGTGCATGTTAATTAAATATTATGCACTGTATCATAAACTTTTAACAACTCAGTTAGATAATTATCCGATAGCAATCAAATAACAAAGAATCAACAAAATAAACCTTTAGGATTAGCATGCATCCTAACCAAATCATTGTCAAAAAAACCCTTACTAAAGGCTCAAAGGATCAACAAAATTAATCTTTTTAAGTCATTCAAAATTTTTATATACAAAAAAATAAATAATCTCTTTCCTAAAATCAGCATAGCCATCAAAAGCTAAGGCATCACAATCAAATCTAGAAATAATTAATAAAAATAATTAAAATATTATCTAAATCCTCTAACTACTATGTATACTTCTAAATAATACCATACATGAGAATAATCTTTCAATATAAAAAATAAAATATCGTTAGAGAAATGAATTACTTACAATGGACAATAATATGAGAAAATACTAGATGATATTATTTTTGTCAAATACCTATATTCAATAAAAATATATGATAGTCAATAATTAATATATACTTTATCTATTTTAAATTATCTAAAATATATTTAAAAAATAATTTTTAAATTATACACCAAAGATCGAAGAGTGAGGGGCATGGAGGAGCACTGGTGGTTGGAAGGGAGGCAGTGCGATCGAAAAGCAAAGGGGCCAAGGAGCACGGCTCGCTGAGAGGGTCGGGGATGGGTGTCAGTTGGGTGTTGGTCGGGCCAAGGGCAGTGGGGTGCGGTGTGGGAGGAAGGCGACATCGGGGAGGGATGGGGGGATGCGACCAGTTGGGAAGGAGGACCGAGGGGGTCTTTTGGGCTTGTGTAGACGGCCATCAAAGGGGGAGAAGGGCGATGGAGTTGTCTCGAGGAGGAGACGGCGTACGGCATGGATGGCATGGGTGCGGCTTGGGATGGATGGGGGGCAGTGCGGGCGGCGTCGGGGAGGGAGGCAACATCGGGGAGGGGGATGGTGGGATGCGATCAGGTCGGGGAGGAGGATCGGGGGTCTTTTAGGCTTACACAGATGACTGTCGGGAGGGGAGGAGGGCTGGTGGGTGGTCTCGAGGAGGCGGACGGCATACGGCATGGATGGCGTGGGTGTGGCATGGATGGATGCGGCAGCAAAGGAGAGCAGTGGATGATGGTGCGGCATGGACGGTGGTGCGGCGTGGATGGCTGGTGCATTGTCGATGGTGGAGATGGGGTTCAGGAGTGGGAAGGGGATTCGGGCATGGGAGAACGGGAGGAAAGGATGGGGGGGCAGCAACAAATAGGTTAGGGCATAGGAGAATCAGGCTAGATTAAGCAAACCTAATGACGCTTTTTAGCACCATTAAATAATAATGCAAAAAAGCATTGACAATTTCTTAATTTAACGATGCTTTTCCTAAAAGCGTTGGCATTGAAAATGCTGGAATTTTATGATGCTTTTATGCATCGTTAAAAACACGATGCTTTTTAAAAGCATCGATAGGTTAGTGCAACCTGTCGATGCTTTTAAAAAGCATCGACAGAAAATGATCATTAATTCTATATTTTTCTGTAGTGATGTAGTAAATAGTTTGCTGTATAGTTTTTTTTTCAGATCTATATGAATGTATGCATATTATATTTAGATCCTTAGTATAGAATTTAATATTCTAATGTGATCAGTAGATAATTAATTAGATTAATTATTTTTTCACTATATTTTTACTATTTTTGAATTTTTTTTTGAAAATAGCACTACAAATCCTACACTATTTTTTTCAATTAAGTATCTCTGAATCATCCATTAATTTAATGGATATAATGAGACATATTCTCAAGTGTTAAGAATTTGATATATATGTCATTATAATTAATTCATAAATTGCTTCCAATCGTAGGATGATCACAAGGATGGTGCTTGATCTAGAGAGTTTGGTGTACAATCATTTTTTTAGAATAGATGAGTCTTGAATCTACAGTATGAAGACACCAAAGTGAGAGTGTAAATGCTTGTTAAGAACAAGAGTACTGAGCATAACCAATCATGAGTAGTCACTAAGATGTCTACCTACTCATCGGTGACTAACTTGATACTGCAGTAGTGTGACTGGTCCTTTGACCTATGGTGCCTCAGCTATTCATAGTGAGGTTGCTGCAATTTGACTATACTATAACTCGATCTCCTAGCCATATGAAGCCTTGAGGTATAATTGGCTGTAGTAGACTCACTATAGGAATAAGACGTGCACCAAGATAGGATCTATCGATCTTGGTAGATGAGGAGTAGTCGTATGTAGATTATGAAGCTGAGTTCTAAAGCCCACGGCCATGATAGTGTGAAAAATAGAAAGGTATTTTTATTGGGTTCACATCGGACCCAAGTCAATTGATTCTAACATATAACAAGAATTAGGTTTGATGAGTTATCCTTAGCCTATATCTTGTCAAAACTTATGATAGAAGAACCAAATCATACGATAACTACACCTAAAAGTTTATCATTCAGTTCTACTAGATTTTCATATATTGCTAGGTGTCACTGATGGAAAAATTATTTTAATGATTAATGATCTTATTTAGCTAAATTAGAAATTCTAATCCATCAAACAGAGTTTCAATGATGTTGCTGATAGAGATCACAACATATCTCACTACTAAATAAAATTGAACCTATGGGATTACACAAATAAGGATTTTGGTCTAAGATTGCATAATTGGGCTAAATGTTATCTGATTGGCTTAAGATTAATTAAGTCCTAGCTTTGGGTTTAAAGAAGCCATGCTAGCATAGGGTTAAACCAATCTCTCCTACTTGATTTGGGTTCCCCTATTGGATAGGGCTTGACCAAATCTAAGCAAGCTCACTTTTGGACACTATGAGTTGGAGTCTTCGAAGCAAGTCTTTCATGTAAGAATTAAATGATGGGAGCCCCACATTTTTCATCATGAATTTTCTTGGTAGAAAGGGTGGAACGCCCCATATGGATAAGATCCAGGGGCGTGCACCACTTAGAGATAAGGGAGGGAGGGAGAGGGATAAATCCCATCTCCTTGTTGATAAGGATAAGAATGCGGTGGTTTTATCTAAATTCAAATTTAGATTTGAATTCGAATTCAAATTTGAAGTGTTCAAATTTGAATCGAAGAGGATTGACTTCGATGAAAATAACCTTATCCCTTGCACTTGCCACATTTAAATTCCTCGATGATTTTATGTGACAAAATGAGGGAAATATCAGGGTGGGTGGTGTGAGCTCAGAAGTGGCACTCTCAAGTCTTGAAAATATGAGAAGACATGTCATAAAAAGATGGAAGCGAGTCGGAAGAAGAATCAATCTCAGTAGTAAAGTTCAGAAACTAGGTCGGCTCACTCTGAGACTGAGCTGGCTCAGTTGGAAACTGGGTCGGCTCAGTCCAGGACTGAATTGACTAGGTCTTCGAGAAAAATTCAGATAGAAAGTAGTATTTTTGGACTATTGGTATGGTATACAACTAGATCGACTTAGTCTGAAACTGAGCCGATCCAATCGTAGGTTAGCCAACTCAGTCTAAAACTGAGCCAGACTGAGCCGACCCAGTTGCAGATTAGCCGACTCAGTCTAAAACTGGGCTAGCTTAGTTTTCATGGATTATTATTTTGTGTACATTGATTGTTTGGATTTGGAGAATTTTTCTATGAGCTTGGGCTTAACCCTTTATAAAGTATATATACTAAAAATAGATCAAGATTGTAAGAGTGATGAAATGTGCTGAATAAAAGTTTTTTTCTTCCAAAAATCTCTTCTTCTCTTCTTCTCTATTTTTTGATTTATTTGATCGTGCTTCCATAGAGATCTCTAAGAAGTACTTTTTTGTTGCTTGGCTAATCATTGGTGGCCACGTCGATCTGTGTGAAAAGAGCGCATATTTCCAACATTTAGTATCAGAATGATGTTGCATGGAAGGAAGACACCTAGGATTTACTACATCCATGATCTATTGCACCAGATTTTATTCTAAAACTTCTAGTTTATTTTGTGGTTGTCTCTAGATTGAGGTGGAGATTGTTTACACGGAGGAACGGTGATACAAAAATTTGGAAAGAGGATCTAGGGCTAGTTAGATCTTCTATGAAGGATAATTTTACTGGTGTGTGATCGTGAAGGGTGTTAGGGATCTGTTCTTGACTTGTTTGAAGTCATAGGATCAAGGGATTCAAGATGGATTTTGAGAAGTTCGATGGTAAGAAAAACTTTATTTTATGGCAGCAGAGAGTAAAGGACTTGTTGGTTCAATAGAGGATCCACAAGATCTTGACAAAAAAAAGGCCGAAAAAGATCAGTGCTGAGGATTGAAAAGAGCTAGAGGAAATTACTTTTAGCACAATTCGGATGTGCTTGGTCGATCAGATTTTGTTCGAAGTTTGCATAGAGACTACAGCAAAGGAGCTCTAGGAGAGATTGGAGAACACATACATGGAGAAGAACATGATGAGCAAGTTATAGTTGAAGAAATAGCTGTATAGTTTGGACGTGAAGATTGACGAAGATGATCAGGCATTGCTGCTATTATGTTCTCTCTCAGGTTCGTATGATGATCTCATAACAACTCTAGTTTATGGGAAGGAGATCTTAAACTATGAAGAGATTGTTGGTGTGCTCAAATCAAATGAGCAAAGGGAGAAGATCTGTAAGGGAGATCCTAAGTTCGAGATCTTGGCTGTGAACAAAAAACAGGGAAGATCAAAGAAGAAGACAAGAGAAAAATCCAAGGACAGATCAAAGTCTTACGATCAGAGGAAGATGATATTAAAATATTATAAATATCATCAGCCTGAACACCTGAGGAGAGATTGTCTCCTTTTGAGATCAGAAAAAGAAAAGGCCACTAAGAAAGGTGATACAGCTTCTATGAGTAGTGAAGAAGATCTGCTAGTTGTATCAGATGGATCCACAGAGTACGATACTATGTGGATATTAGATTCAGCATGCTCGCACCATTATACTTCTCATCGAAAGTGATTTGCTACCAACCAGAAGGCCATTGGTGGAAGTGTCAGCCTTGGAGATGATCACCCATGCAAAGTAGCTGAAATTGGCTCTATCAGGATGAGGATGTATGATGGAATCATTCATACATTATCAAATGTCGACATGTACCAGAGTTGAAAAAAAATTTAATTTTTTTAGGCTACTTGAAGGAGCAGGGTTATGCTTTTAGTAGCCAGCTTGGGAGTGGATGTTTGAAAATTTTTAAGGAAGCTTTAGTGGTGATGAGAGGTAGAAGACTGAGTAACAATCTTTACAGAATAGAAGGCTCAGTGGTAAATGATAGTACAGAGGTGCTAGCAGCGGCATAGGAAGAGCAGATTTTATATCGACTATGGCACTATTGGATGGGTTATATGAGTGATCGTGGGCTCACAGAACTAAGCAAAAGAGGTATGATCCCTGTTAGATATATGTGCCCTAGAAGCCACAATTGGTTGGCACTTGTAATACACTTCTAGGGGCAAAATTGTAATTTTGACTATAAATAATAAAATAGATTATTTTCTATCATATATGTGTATTTAGTATCTGTGATACATTCTTTGAGTTAATGGTAATGATAATTCATATTTTCAAGAGTTGAAAATTTAAGACATGAATAATCATTATTAACTCATAAAATGCTTCCAACCATAGGATCATCACGAGGATGGTGATTGATCCAGAAGGTTGGTGTACAATCACTTCTCTTTAGTAAATGAGTTTTGAGTCTATGATATGGAGACATCGGAACGAGAGTATAGGTACTCATTAGAGAATGAGGGCACTGAGCGTGACCACCTCGAGTAATCATTAGGAAGTCTACCTTCTCGTCAATGACTGACTCAATGCTGTAGTGGTGTGTCTGGTTCTTTGACTTGAGGTGCATCGACAGTTCATCTTGAAGGTGTTATAGTTTGACTACACCATTACTCGATCTCTTAGCCATACGGAACCCTGAGGTGTGTGTTGGCTATAGCATGTTCATTATAGGAATTGGATAGCATCAAAATGGAATCTATCTACCTCGATGGTAGAGAGGCAGCCCTATGATGATCATGAGAATCAAGTCCAGAAGCCCATGGCCATGGTAGAGTGAAATAATAGAAAGAGTTTCCATTTAGATTTTCACATCGGACTCGAATCGATTGATTACATCATATGACAGAGACTAAGGTTTGACGAGTTCGCCTAAACCCTAATCTGATCGGGGCTCAAGATAGAAGAACTTAATCACACAGGATAGCTGCACCAAGAGGTTCGCATTCAGCTCTGATGGGTTGCCACCATATACTGCTAGGTGTCACTGGTGGATTTTGGGAGCAATTAGAATGATTTAGATGATCGATCATTCTAGCTGTTCGAATCAGAAGAGTTCTGATCCATCGAAAGGAGTTTCGATGATGTCGATGATAGAGATCATGACATATCCCATTACCATACAGAACTGAACCTAACTGGGTCACACAAATAAGGGTTTGAATCTGGTGATCATCAATTGAACTGATCCAGTTCAATTGATCTGAATGAGATTCAATTAGGTTCAAGGAAATCGTGCTAGCACTCGATTGAACCTAACGTTCTTCTTTTACTATCATAAATAGTTGTCCTGACTGAGCCAAAGGAGTTTGTGCTCGATCAGAGGCCTTCACTTAGTCTGACTGGAGCTTGTCCAAGTTAGAAAAGGTTGTCTTATTTTGTAAGACATTACTTGCTATTTTTGGTCACCTATCATTTCTCATCCTTTGACTTTGGTCAAAAGTTGACCTTTGACTGATCAAATGTTGACCATTGATACTTTGACTTCTGTCCACGTGTCATGCACCTATTGGAGAGCTGGTGGAGGCTTGTCCTCCTGCCAGAACCTGGCAAGGAGGAGGGTGCATGCCACCCTTGGCATGTGCCCAAGTAGGAGGCACCCAGGAGTCCCTGTTGGACAGGGACTCCATCTATTTTTTGGATTTCGATTAGTGTTCTCCTAAGAACCAACTTTGATTGATCTTAGATGCCATCTAAGGAGGAATCCAAGGGACTCTATTCCCATCAATTAGATTTAGATCTGATTTCACAAAGGATTGTGATTGGTTGGGAAGAAGAGGAGTTGGATCACAGACAGTCTATAAATAAGACCCTACGCCCAACTCAAGAAAGTAATTGAAAATTCCCATGCCCCAAGGCCTCCTCTTCTCTCCTCCTCCATACCAAATCCATCTTCTCCCTCTCCTCTCCATGCCTAAAGTGGTTTGGGTTCTTGGTTGGTGCAATCCAAATGAGAGAAAGGCGACTAAAAGCTAGAAGGCTGCGCTGCTGCAAAGGACAACTACTGATCTTCGAAAGGTGTTTTGAAGATTTTTCAGATCAGATCCAGATCTAATTTTTGAAGATGTGATAGAGAAGAAGAGGATCTCCAGATCTAGCCCAAGTGGATATCGATAGAGGCTAGGCACTTGCATGGCTAGATCCAGAACCTTCCACTGCTTACAAGATCATCAACGGATAATAGGATTATCCACTTCAAGATAAACTAAATTTGATTTAATTTATTTAAATTTATTTTAATTATTAAAATAATAAGAATCAGATTTAAAATAGCTTAGATTTGATCTAAATCAAAAAAAAAAAAATTTAAAATATATCTCTTGATCTGATCAGATCTGAACGAACCTGGTCTGAAAAATCAGGATTTTCCTTCAACTGATATCAGAGCCAAGATTCTAAAGTGTTTAGATCTAATTTTAAATTTATTCTAATTAGAAAATAAATAATTTTAGATGTCACATAAGATGTGATCAGATCTAAAATTAGAAAAAATTAAAATTAAATAATTTGAATCTAAGATTAGAAAATGTGCATGACTAGTTCTAAAATAGAATAGTTCTATAGAATAGTCTTGCATGTTTTCAATTTAATTTAATTAAATCATATTTTAGATCTATTTATTTACTACTTTTTGATATTATAATTATTTTAATAACATATAAAAAAATAATAAATAAAAATTATTTAATTTTAAACATCATATGAGATAGATGATTGATGCGTGTCTAGACTAGTTGTAGAATAGTTCTACATAGTTATCTAGATTAGAATTTATTTTGATTAGATTAATTTAAATCTAATTTTTTAAATTATTATGAGATAATTTAGATCTAAAAATATGCATGATTCGATATATGAGATGTATGCAAAATATGCCATGATTAGATCTAATTTGTATATGAGATATATGATATAGATCTAAAACTATTTTGTAGTATTGCATGTTCCTGATTAAGGCGTTCCTCTTGGCCGTCCGATCATAAGAATGAAGAAGGATTTAAAGGCCCTCTCCTCCCATCCGATGGGGTGTTCTTATGATGTGTAGGGGTGCTGCGTGTTCGTCCTTAATCAGAAACCCAAAACTTACTTTCTGCAAAACCCTAGATCCTGAAATCCTAGGATTTATTGTGCATATTTTATTTATGAACCCTACTTAATTAAAAATTAAGATTATGGAATATTAATTAGGTCTAAAATTGAGAATTTTAGATCTAAGACATATTCATAATACTGGGTTCGGGCTTGGGTAGCTCAATTAGGTCTAAGCGGTTGATCAAACCGAATCAAGAGTTGGTTAGATGGGATCAACAATGCTTAAATTGACCAGCCTAATAGGATTAAGTCTGGGTCAAGATCGAGTCACGATCAAGCAAGACCTAATTAGGCTCAGAGGTTAGAGTCTGGATTGTAGGCTAACCCAATTGGTTCTGGCTCAATAATTTGGTGTCTAAGGTAAGTTTGGCACATACGACCGACTGGTTTTTAATTGGAAGCTACTCGACCTGAATGCGTTCTTGTACGAGTTAATGGCATATTCCTTCCACCGGTCTCACTTACCTGGCCATATCTGTTGACACAGTTCTGATCTGAGGTGGTCAATAATCCGAGCTAACCCATGCCACTAGGTTAGTCATAATTGTTATGACTATGACAAGTCTAGTTTAATGAGACCTGAATCAATTCTTCCTAAGAAAAGATTAAGTCTGAGGTCTTCCACCATTGTAGATGTGCGGGCCCTTTTTCGGGGTTGATTGTTCTCGACTGGATACAGTGGCTCAGTTGCACCGGGAAGATGCAACCATGTCTATTAGGCATTGGATGCTATGGGCTGGAGGATGAGTTGGGCTCAATATTTTGGATACGGTGAGAGACTCAATTAGGAATCCAGTCTATGCAAATGGTGGGTCTGACTTAACTAAGGAGTGGATCAATATTTTGGATACGGTGAGATTCATGAATTAGAGACCAAGTTTGGGTGCACCATGATTAGAGAATCATTGAACAAGAGTTGTTCACTCATTGGCTAACCCATCACCAATAACTGTTAGGTGAGGTGATGAGTCAGTTGGTGAGACCGCACCACCCACTAGAAATCATTAATCATGGAGATTTTTGCATCTCTACAGAGGGAGTGTAGGGATCCGAGAAAATAGTGGAAAGCTAATTTATTTAAAAATAAAATCCTAAATAAATTGGTCAAGTCATAATTACAGTATCTAACTAGAATCTTTGACTCTCTACAGAAAAATGTCTGCATCCAACCCATTGGCACGTATCTGGACACACATAGACTGACCGGACCCAATTATAAAGATTGGCTCAGGAACTACAAAATCATTTTGGATTCTAAGAAGTTAACCCATGTATTGGATCAGGACCCTCCCACCTTACCAGTCTATCCGTCCACTGAATAGAGAGCATCTCTGAAAAAATGGATAGACGAAGATAATAAGGCCAGATATTACATGTTGGGCTCGATGTCTGATGAGCTCCAGCGCCAACATGAAGATATCGGGAACTGCTCGCCAAATGTTGGCTCACCTGCAGGAGATGTTTGGTGAATAGAGTCGCGCAACCAAGTATCAAGTCACGAAAAGATTTTTTAAGGCTAAGATGCGTGATGGGCAGTCAGTCCAAGATCACTGTCTGATGATGATCAAAGACTTGGAAAGAGCTTGAGAAGCTCGGTGTGAAGTTAGACTTGGATCTGCAGAATGATTATTCTGCAATCCTTGACTGATGCATATGGGCAATTCATCATGAATTACCACATGCATAAACTTCAAAATTCTTTGGCCGAATTAATGAATATGCTGGTTACCGCTGAGCTTTCTATGAAAGGTTCTAAAGGCTCAGTTCTTGCTATGGAATGGACTTCTTCCAAAAGAAAGTCTTATGGAAAGAAAAAGAAGTCTGCGAAAAAGCAGAAGGTGGAAGGAGCAAAGAAGAAGAAGGCAGAGCCAAAAAAAAGGCCGACTGTCAAAGAAAAGTATTTCCATTGCAACAGCAACGGCCATTGGAAGCGAAACTGTCCTACTTACCTGGCCACCCTGAAGAACAAGAAGGAAGGTCCTTCTGGAGGTATGCTCATTATTGAGTCTAACCTTACGATTTCTTCTGCATCCAGTTGGGTGCTTGACTCTAGTTCTAGTGCTCATCTGTGCACTTTCATGCAGGGTCTTGAGGATAGCAGGAGGTTGAGGGATGGAGACATGATCCTATGCATCGATAATGGAGCAAGAGTTGCTAGTAGCCGTGGAAACATACCCTCTTCGATTACCATCTGGTTTAGACTTAGTTTTGAAAGACTGTTATTATGTGCCTGCAGCTAGCAGGAATTTGATTTCTATTTCATGCTTAGCACTAGAAGGCTATGTGATTACCTTCTTTAAGGACCATTGTAACATTCTTTATGAAAGAAATAAAATTGCTAATGGTTTTCTTATTAATGGTCTTTATCAGTTACATATTGATGTACCTATTTTAACTATGAGCAAAATGTGAATGCCATAAAACAAAATGACCTAGGGATAGTCCAAACGATAGATATCTATGGCACCTGAGATTAGGTCATATAGCAGAAGATAGGATCAACAAATTGGAGAAAAATGGGCTATTGAGTCCGTTGACTTCTGAGTCATATCCAACTTGTGAATCTTGTCTTCAAGGCAAAATGACTAAACTCCCTTTTGTTGGACATGGGGAAAGGGCCACAGATCTCCTTGCCCTAGTACATACTGATGTGTGCGGCCCATTTGATGTGCCGGCTAGAGGCAATTTTATCTACTTCATTATCTTTATCGATGATCTATCTAGGTATGGGTATGTGTATCTTATGAGACACAAGTCTGAAGCTTTTGAAAAGTTCAAAGAATTCAGACATGAAGTAGAAAAATAAACTGAAAAATCCATTAAGGTTCTTCGATCAGATCGAGGAGGTGAATACCTTAGCCGGAATTCCTAGACTATCTCAAGAAAAATGGCATAGTCTCTCAATGGACTCCACTAGGAACACCTCAACTCAATGGGAGTTTCAGAATGGAGAAATCGGACTCTATTGGATATGGTCCGATCCATGATGAGCTTCACAGACCTCCCTGATTTTCTTTGGGGACATTCATTGTTAACTTCAATTTATCTACTGAATAGGGTTCCCTCTAAAACCGTTCCTACCACACCGTATGAGATATGGCACGGTAAGAAACCAAGTCTGAGTCATCTCAGAATTTGGGATTGTCCGACTCATGTCAAAAGACAACAAGCGGACAAGTTAGAGTTTAGGTCCTTTCAGAGCTCGATTCATAGGATATCCTAAAGAGTCATTAGGATACTATTTCTACATTTCAGAAGACCACAATGTGATTGTGAGTCGACATGCCATCTTTCTTGAAAAATAGTTTATTCAAGATAGCGGCATTGGAAAGCAGATTAAGCTTGATGAGAAAGTCTCACAAGTACAATGAGCTAAGGACCAATTGGAACCAAATCAGGTTGAGCCAATAAGAACACTACCTCCTCCACCTCGTAGATCGGAAAGAGTTTCCCACCCTCCTGAGAGATACTTAGGTATTATTTCAGAGGAAAGTAGAGAAAATATTCCTCGTAGGTAATGGTGCTCATGGTGATGATCCCAAAACCTATACAATGAGGCGATATCAGATATCGACTCCGAGAAATGGCTAGAGGCAATGCAGTCAGAAATTGACTCGATGCACTCAAACCAAGTCTGGACCTTGGTAGATCCACCAGAAGGTATAGTACCTATTGGGTGTAAATGGATCTTCAAGAGAAAGATTGGTGTAGATGGGAATGTGGAGACATTCAAGGCTAGACTAGTGGCAAAAGGTTATAGTCAACGCGAAGGCATTGACTATCAGGATACCTTTTTCCCCAGTGGCTATGCTAAAATCCATCCGCACATTGCTTGCTGTTGCAGCCTATTTCGATTATGAAATATGGCAAATGGATGTGAAAACGGCATTCTTAAATGGATATCTTGAGGAAGATATCTATATGGAACAGCCGCTAGGTTTCACATCCAGTGATGCTGATCACAAGGTTTGCAAGCTGCAAAGGTCCATATATGGACTTAAGCAAGCATCTCGGAGCTGGAACACTCATTTTCAATGATGTGATCAAAATATTTAGTTTCATCAAAAATGAAGAGGAACCGTGTATTTTCAAAAAGGTCAGTGGGAGCGCTGTTGTCTTTCTCGTATTGTACGTGGATGACATCCTCCTTATTGGAAATGATATTCCCATGTTGACAACAGTCAAATATGGTTGTCCAAGGAATTCTCCATGAAAGACCTAGGTGAAGCATCCTTTATTCTAGGAATTAAGGTCTATAGGGATAGACCGAATAGGATGCTAGGACTTTCACAGAAGATGTACATAGAGAAAGTACTAAAGAGGTTTAGTATGGAAAACTCTAAGAGGGGATTAATACCCTTCAGACATGGTATTCATCTTTCCAAGAAGATGTGCCCCAGCACACCTGAGGAAATAGAACGCATGAGCAAGATCCCTTATGCTTCTGCAATAGGGAGCCTCATGTATGCCATGCTATGTACACGACCTGATATAGCCCATGCTGTGAGTGTCACAAGCAGATATCAGTCAAATCCAGGTGAAGAACACTGGACTTCTGTGAAATGTATCCTTAAGTACTTGAGAAGAACTAAGGATATGATGCTGGTCTTTGGTAATGGAGAACTCCAAGTCCAGGGATACACAGACTCGGATTTCATGTCCGATATAGATGATCGAAAGTCGACATCTGGGAGTCTGTTTGTGTGCAATGGTGGAGCTGTCAGCTGGAAGAGTTCCAAGCAAACGGTGATAGCAGATTCCACCATGGAAGCAGAATATATCGCTGCATCAGAAGGCTGCGAAGGAAGCATTCTGGTACAAGAAGTTTGCTGCAGAAATCGGAGTAATGCCATCAGATGCCATTCCTCTATACTGCGACAACAATGGTGCCATAGCCCTTGCTAAGGAGCCAAGGTCTCATCAAAAATCCAAGCATATTGAGCGGCGATACCACCTCATCCGCGATTACCTCGAGAAGGGTTACGTCGAGGTCAAGAGAGTCGACTCCGCAGATAATGTGGCAAACCCACTTACAAAGCCGTTGGGCCAGCAGAAGTTCGAAGCCCACCTTGAGAAGATGGGACTTAGACTTGTAGCCAATTGGCTTTAGGATAAGTGGAAGATTGTTAGATATATGTGCCCTAGAAGCCAGAATTGGCTGACACTTGTAATACACTTCTAGGGGCAAAATTATAATTTTGACTAAAAGCAATAAAATGGGTTATTTTCTATCACATATGTGTATTTAGTGTCTGTGATACATCCTTTGAGTTAATGGTAATGATAATTCATATTTTCAAGAGTTGAAAATTTAAGACATGAATAATCATTATTAACTCATAAAATGCTCCTGACCATAGGATCATCACGAGGATGGTGATTGATCCGGAAGGTTGGTGTACAATCGCTTCTCTTTAGTAGATGAGTCTTGAGTCTACGGTGTGGAGACACCGGAGCGAGAGTACAGGTACTCGTTAGAGAACGAGGGCACTGAGCGTGACCACCTCGAGTAGTCATTAGGAAGTCTACCTTCTCGTCAATGACTGACTCGATGCTGCAGTAGTGTGTCTGGTTCTTTGACCTGAGGATGCATCGACAGTTCACCTTGAGGGTGTTATAGTTTGACTACACCATTACTCAGTCTCCTAGCCATACGGAAATCCTGAGGTGTATGTTGGCTATAGCATGTTCATTGTAGGAACTGGATTAGCATCAAGATGGAATCTATCTACCTCGGTGGTAGAGGAGCAGCCCTATGATGATCATGAGAATCAAGTCCAGAAGCCCATGGCCATGGCAGAGTGAAATAATAGAAAGAGTTTCTATTTAGATTTTCACATCGGACTCGAATCGAATGATTACATCATATGACAGAGACTAGGGTTTGACGAGTTCACCTTAACCCTAATCTGATCGGGGCTCAAGATAGAAGAACTTAATCACACAGGTAGCTGCACCAAGAGGTTCGCATTCAGCTCTGATGGGTTGCCACCATATACTGCTAGGTGTCACTGGTGGATTTTGGGAGCAATTAGAATGATTTAGATGATCGATCATTCTAGCTGTTCGAATCAGAAGAGTTCTGATCCATCGAAAGGAGTTTTGATGATGTCGATGATAGAGATCATGACATATCCCATTACCATACAGAACTGAACCTAACTGGGTCACACAAATAAGGGTTTGAATCTGGTGATCATCAATTGAACTGATCCAGTTCAATTGATCTGAATGAGATTCAATTAGGTTCAAGAAAATCGTGCTAGCACTCGATTGAACCTAACGTTCTTCTTTTACTATCATAAATAAGTTGTCCTGACTGAGCCAAAGGAGTTTGTGCTCGATCAGAGGCCTTCACTTGGTCTGACTGGATCTTGTCCAAGTCAGAAAAGGTTGTCTTATTTTGTAAGACATTACCTGCCATTTTTGGTCACCTACCATTTCTCATCCTTTGACTTTGGTCAAAAGTTGACCTTTGACTGGTCAAATGTTGACCATTGACACTTTGACTTTCTGTCTACATGTCACACACCTATTGGAGAGCTGGTGGGGGCTTGTCCTCCTGCTAGAACCTAGCAAGAAGGAGGGCGCATGCCACCCTTGGCATGTGCCCAAGCAGGAGGCGCCTAGGAGTCCCTGTTGGACAGGGACTCCATCTCTTTTTTGGATTTCGATTAGAGTTCTCCTAAGAACCAACTTTGACTGGTCTTAGGCGCCATCTAAGGAGGAATCCAGGGGACTCTATTTTTACCAATTAGATTTAAATCTGATTTCATAAAGAATTGTGATTGGTTGGAAAGAAGAGGAGTTGGATCACAGATAGTCTATAAATAAGACCCTGCGCCCGGCTCAAGAAAGTAATTAAAAATTCCCATGCCCCAAGGCTTCCTCTCCTCTCCTCCTCCATGCCAAATCCATCTTCTCCCTCTCCTCTCCATGCCCAAAGTGGTTTGGGTTCTTGGTTGGTGCAATCCAGATGAGAGAAAGGTGACTGAAAGCTAGAAGGCTGCGCTGCTGCAAAGGATAACTACTGATCTTCGAAAGATATTTTGAAGATCCTCCAGATCAGATCTAGATCTAATTTTTGGAGACGTGATAGAGAAGAAGAGGATCTCTAGATCCAACCCGAGTGGATATCGGTAGAGGCCAGATACTTGCGTGGCTAGATCCAGAACCTTTCGCTGCTTATAGGATCATCAATGGATAATAGGATTACCCACTTCAAGATAAATTAAATTTGATTTAATTTATCTAAATTTATTTTAATTATTAAAATAATAAGAATCAAATTTGAAATATTTCAGATTTGATCTGGATCAAAGAAAAAAAAATTTTAAATATATCTCTTGATCTGATCAGATCTGAACGAACTTGGTCCGAAAAATCAGGATTTTCCTTCAATCCTAGCCCTGAAGAAAGAGAAAATAGATCTTTATGAGCCGTGTATCTTTGGCAAATAACATAGGATGAAGTTTGCTAGAAGTACCAAGCGCAGCGAGGGAGTGCTGGATTTAGTACACTCGAATGTGTGGGGACCAGCTCCTGTATCAACTAGAGGTGGGATAAAATACTTTGTTACTTTCATTGATGATTTCTTAAGGAAGGTATGGATTTATCTGATCAAAAAAAAATCAAAGGTATTTGCCCAGTTCAGAGCCTAAAGAGCTGAAGTAGAGAAGCAGTCAGAGAGACAGATAAAGTATCTGAGGTCGGACAATGAAGGAAAGTATACTAGTCTGGAGTTCAGGAGGTACTGTGAGAAAAACGGCATCAAATGCCATTACACAGTAAGGATAACTCCCCAATAGAATGGTGTCATGAAGAGGATGAACCAGACACTGATCGAGAAGGCACGAAATTTGAGGCTGCAGACATCACTCCCAAAGTTCTTTTAGGATGATGCTCTAACTTTTTCTTATTTTCTTATGAATAGGTCCCCTCATAATAAGCTGAATAGAAGCATTCCAGAAGAGGTCTAGAGTGGAAAGAAGGTGGAGCTTAGCCACCTGAAAGTCTTCGGTTGCACAGTCTATGCACATGTGGAGGCAATCGAGAGGAGCAAATTGGATCCAAAATCTTAAAAGATGACATTCATAGGATATCCATAAGGAGTCAAGAGGTACCTATTGTGGAACTCTCAGGCATAGAAGTCAGTGATCAGCAAGGACATTATCTTTGATGAGAAGAGTTTCTTGAGAAGGTCTGGGATAGATGAAACTGAAGAAACAAAGGTGAATAGCGGTGGCCAGTCAGAGAATGATGGCATGTAGATTACATCCACTTACAGGAGTATTCCTGTTGAGGTGGAGCTGGGCAGAAAAGTATTATCTTAGATTAAAAATTAACATGAAGGATTGATAGTTCAGACAGATGTGCAGGAGCAGCCATAGACATCAGGCAGAGATATACTAGTGGG
Source organism: Cocos nucifera (assembly GCA_006176705.1). Taxonomy (NCBI): domain Eukaryota; kingdom Viridiplantae; phylum Streptophyta; class Magnoliopsida; order Arecales; family Arecaceae; genus Cocos; species Cocos nucifera. Next base: position 138,350 of record QRFJ01000285.1, read on the forward strand.
AGTGGCTTTGCACAAGCCCTAGCATACTATTAGAAGATCGATCAAATATGGCATTGATGAGGTTATCTCCTATGCACTCATCACTGCTAATGGAGATCCAGAGAATTATGCAGAGGCCATGTTCAGTGAGGATCATGATTCAGAAATTCTGACCATGATGGAGGAGAAGGAATCACTTGAAAAGAATCAAACATGATAGTTGATGGATCTTCCAGAGGGTGCTCGACCTATTAGCTCAAAGTGGATGTTCATAAAGAAAGAAGCACCTTCAGAACAAGATGGAGTTAGATTCAAAGCAAGGCTAGTAGCCAAGGGATACTCACAAAGGGAAGAGATTGACTATATAAAAATTTTCTCTTCTGTGGTGCGTCATACATCTGTTCGAGTTTTGTTGTCACCGGTGGCATAGCATAACATGGAATTGAAATAGATGGACATGAAGATAGCCTTCCTTCATGAAACTTTGGAGGAAAGAATCTACATGAAGTAGCCAGATGATTTTATGGAGATGGGATAGAAAGAAAAGATGTGTTTACTCAAAAAGTTTTTGTATGGCTTGAAATAATCCCCTCGTCAGTGGTATTGAAGGTTTGATAGCTTTGTCTTAAGCTTGGGTTTCAGCAGATGTGAACATGATTGTTGTATCTACGTCAAGAATATAGATGAGGAGGATGCCCTGTACCTATTATTGTATGTAGATGATATGCTCATAGCCAATAGAAGTGTGGATGCTGTGAAAAGGTTGAAAATGGCATTATCATCTGAATTTGAGATGAAAAATTTGGATCCAACTGAGAAAATTCTTAGAATAGAGATTTGTAGAGATAGGTGCAAAGGAGTGCTCCATTTGTCATAAGAAAAGTATGTCCAGAAGATTCTGAAGAGGTTTGGGATGGAGAAGGTCAAATCTGCAGAGATGTCATTACCGAGCCATATGTCTCTCTTCAAGTTATAGTATCCCCAATCAAAAGAGGAGAGAGAGTACATGAAACAAGTCCCTTATGTAAATGCTATAGGTAGTGTGATGTACACTATGGTGTGCTGTAGATCAGATATAGAACATGCTGTGAGCATGATTAGTAGAGACATGGCTAACCCTGGGAAGGAACACTGGAAAGCATTAAACTAGATATTAAGATGTCTGCATGGAACAAGGGATTATGATTTGGTATTTAGTGAGCAGTTGAGAGGATTTGGAGAATAATCTATGAAGATGTGTGAAGGTTCAGATCCTCTAGAAGGATTTATTGATGTAAATTATACTGATAATCTTGATATAAGGAGGTCTACTACTAGATACCTCTTCTGCATATATGGTGGATCGGTGTCTTGGAGATCAACCCTTCAACCAATCATGGCCTTATCTACCACAAAGGCCAAGTACATTAAGATAACGGAGGTTGCAAAGAAAGTTTTTTGGCTTAGGAGGCTGATTGATGAGTTGGAGGTGGAGTAGAGCAAGGTTACACTATCAATGATAGTCAGAGTGCTCTATTGTTGGCACAGAACCTAGTCTATCATGCGTGCACAAAGCATATAGATGTGAGGTACCATAGGATTAGAGAGTTGATGGAGAAAGGTGAAGTGAAACTGATGAAGATCCATACTAAGAACAATCAATCTGATGCACTCACAAAAGTACTCCTCAGAGATAGCTTTCAGAGATGTATGGCACGGATGGATCTATTAAGAAGAGATGAGTTCACAAGAACTTGAAAGCACCAAAGTGGAGAATGTGAGCTCAGAAGTGGCACTCTCAAGTCTTGGAAATATGAGAAGATAAGTTATGAGAAGACGGGAGCGAGCCAAAAGAAAAATCAGTCTCAATAGTAAAGTTCAGAAATTAGGCCGACTCACTTTGAGACTGATCTGGCTCAGTTGGGACCTGGGTTGACTCAGTCCAAGACTGGATCGACTAGATCTTAGAGAAAAATCTAGATAGAAAGCAGTATTTTTGGGCTATTGGCATGGTATAGTCGCAGGTTAGCCAGCTCAGTCTAAAACTAGGCCGCTCAATTTTTGTGGATTATTATTTTGTGTACGTAGGTTGTTTGGGTTTGGAGAGTTTTTCTATGAGCTTAGGCTTGATCCTTTGTAAAGTATATATACTGAAAATAGGTCAAGATTGTAAGAGTGCTAAAATGTGCTTAATAAAAGCTCTTTTCTTCTGAAAATTTCTCATTCTCTTCTTTTCTATTCCTTGATTTATTTGATTATGCTTCCGCAGAGATCTCTAAGAAGTACTTTCTTGTTGCTTGGCTAATCATCGGTGGCCACGCCGATCCACGTGGAAAGAGAACATATTCCCAATAGGTGGTACCTAGTAGAGTCCTTCTGCTTTAAGGCATTTGATCCGATCAAATGTCTACAAATAGGTGCTTTGTTAAAGTCATTTGAAACTAGTGCTCATGATAAGAAAATCTCCTCCTCTCCTCTCCTCTTCTCCATACCATCTCCACTCTCCTCTCTGATCTCTGATCCTCTCCCATATCCAAAGGTGTTGGGCATTCCATCTGGTGGTCTTGAAGTGTTTAGTTCCATCTGATCTACATGAAGAAACCAGAAGACTACACTCAAGCATTGATTGGTACACTATTGGAGATCAAATTCAAAGCTGATCCTTGGAGCTTGTAGATTGATCTAGGACTAGATGGATCGAAGATGGAGAAATCATGCTAGTCTGAGTCTGAGTGGATATTTATAGAGGTCGGGCACATGCATGGCTCAACAATAAACCTCAAAATTCCATGATCATCAGACTATGGAGTTCTTCTACCCGTGCAAAGTGATGTAATCATCTATAACCTGATTTAAATTGTTCAAATCTCTATTATTTGTTTATCCTAGATGCATGATCAATCTGGCCACGATCGAGATTAGATCTCAATCGAATCGCACTTCAGATCAAAAAATTTTGGAAGTCCGCTGCACCCTATTCTGATCATTCAAGCGTGCGGTCTTTCCTTCAGTTGCGTGTTTCTAGTGCAACTGAGCCACTATGACCAGCCTAAAACAATCAACATCAGTATCATTTTCACACTTCTACTATGGTGGAAAACCTTTAGGCTTAATATTTATTGGAGAGATTGAGTTTAGGTCTCATTTAATCAGTCATCGAATGATTAATTTAATTGGCATGGGCAAAACCAAACCGCCAAGCGACCATATTCAAGACTTGATCTTTAAAATTAGTCAGATAAGTGGGATCGATGGAAGGATCCTCCTTGACTGATCAAAGGTTCTAATTAAGTAACCACCTCTTAATTACTTACCTTAGAAACCAATTGATCAATCGATTTCAAATTGGTTTGCTTAAGTGAATCAGGCTCGAGCCATAGATCCGAATTAGGTCCTTAGGTTAATTAATTCTATATATGGGTGTTAATCAACTCGATCAACAATAATTGTATGATCTTAAGCTTTATTGACCTAGCTTTAATCAATACTTGACTTGGTTTGATCAATTGCTAAATTGATTTGGATCCATTATGTTCAAATCAAAAATTCTAGATGTAATCTAATTACATAACCTAATTTTGATCTACCCATAACCAATCTCTCATGCATAATTACAAATTTTAAATTTTAAAACTAAATTTTATATCTAAATTTTTTGCATGAAAAGTAAATTTTTGATTTAGAAACTAATTTTTAGATCTATGCATACAATTATATATCTCATATATGATTAAAATTTAGATCTAGGAAACTAATTTTAGATTTAAGTATGCTATCATATATCTCATATATGATTAGAATTCAGATTCAAGAAACTAATTTCAGATCAAAGCATGCTATCATATATCTCATATACGATTAAATTCAGATTATGAAACTCTTTTTAGATCTAAATTATGCAGTCATACATCTCATGTATGAATAAAAATTAGATTTTGAAAATCTTTTTCAAATTATTCATGTTGTTTTCATACATATAAACCTGTGGCTCTGATACTACTATCGTGCATGTAGATTTCAAAATATTTTTTGAAAGTAGATTGTAGCAAAAGAATAGATTAAAATCTTTTTAATCTAAAATATGCAAAGATCAAATCAAAGCATCTAAGGATCTAGTTCATATACAAAAAATAACATAAATCTAATTTTTAATCTAAAAAATAAATATATGATCAAATCACATATTTGTTTTGCTTTTTTTTCTTCAAAAGAGATCTGGAAGATCAATAGGTTCTATCTTAGCTGCATATGTGTCTAGCCTTTATAGGTATCCACTCAAGATCAATCAAGATTGGTCCTCTTTGATGTAGATCCTCCTTATCTAAGTTGGATCTTCTCATATACCTGAATTACATCTGGATCTTTGATCTTCCTTTTCTCTTCTGCTTCTTGATCTCTATTTCTTGATCTTTGAAGCAATCAAGAACCGAGTACAGATGGAGAAGAGGGGATGCCTAAAGCTTCTTGGGCATGGGATGATGGGATGCTCAACCTTCTTGGGTGTGGGAACTAGAAGAGGGAGAAAGAGGGAGCGTGGAGGCTTGGCAGAGGGCGTGGATTGATCTGAATCAATTGAGTTAAGGGCCAAGAGAAGGGCCTCTTAAATAGAGGGGTTTTTGGAGTCCTAACCAAAATTCAATTAGGTTCAAAGATAAGTCCTAATCTCATTAGGACTCCTTCGACCAGCCTTTAAAGAGGTATTAGGGGGCGCTGACACTTGGCGCAAGCTCTCTAGGGTTTTCTCATGCATGCAAGAGAGAGCTCTTTCTTTCTTTCCTTCCCACGTTAATCCACATAGGGCATGCCCTATCTTAATCACATCAAATGGCACGCCCCTTGATTTAATCTTGACTTTAAGGAGTTAGTTAGGAGATTAAGCCCCTAATTGACTTGATCCAAATCTCTTGGATGCCCAACAATTAGAGCCCATTGAATTCAATTCAATTAGGTTCAATTCAGGTTATTGACTTAGTTTAATTCTTATCAAATAAGTAATACAAGTCCAAAGAGGAATTGGGTTTAACCATATGCTAGCAATACTTTTCTAAACCCAATAGAATTTCTGTAAATCCTAATCCAATTGTGGCTTCATAAGCTCAATTATTCAATCCAGGTCAAATTTCTTTATTGTGTGATTCCATAGGTTCAATTATATCTAGTATTGAGATATACCATGATCTCTATTATAGTATCATTAAAAATTTTTTTAATGAGTTGGAATAATTTCACTCTAACTTAATAAGGATCATCGATCTAAAATGATCTCAGCGAGCTCTCATAATCTACTAATGGCACCTAGCAGTATCTAGTGGCAACCAAAACTAAATAAAGAACCTCATGTGATCCAGTCCCTTTATTATGAGTTTCGACTAAATGATAGGTCATGGATAAATCTTCAAACCTCAACATCAGTCATATGATAGATTTAATTAGCTCAAATACAATAGTGATTTTTATGAAAACTCTTTTTCATCAATCACACTACTGTGGCCATAGACTCAAGGACTTAAGCTCTCAAATTTCATAGGACTTCTCCTTTCTATCAAGATCAATAGATTCCATCTGGATATACACCTACTTCTGCAAACCAACCATCACCAACATCCACTACAAAAACTCATATAGCTAGAGATAATGTTTCTATATAGTCAAACTCCAGCAATCTCATGGTGAGCAGTCTGGCACCATAGGTTAAAGGACCATCACACAACTATAGCATCAAGACAATTACTAATAATTGAATAGAAATCCATATGATCTCTCATGTGGTCATATTCAGTACTAGTTATTCTCTAACAACTATCTATACTTGCCACTCAGTATATCTACACTATAGACTAGAGACTCATCTATCTAAAAAAAAGTGATCTATGTGTCGATCTATCCGAATCGATCACTATCCTTATGATGATCCTATAATCAGGAGCAATTTAGAAATTAATTATACGTGCCTCTAATTTTTAACTTTTTGAGAATATATTTCGTAAGTATTAATTTCTTGGACACATTATACTTAAATAAAAATAAAGAAACTGCCCTTTTTATTGATCAAATCAATGCTTTAGTATAAATTTGTGCCCTAGAAAAATATAATGTGTTTGCCATATTGGCTTCTAGGATATACATCTAGTAATAAATGTGTACTATTTTGCTCCTATGTTTGAATGCCTCATTAAATGATTGAATGAGTAGTTGAATGATTGAATAAGTAATTGATTAATTAATACTTGGTTATCATAAAAATACTTTGTGATTGCACCTTCTATTCAAACACTTTTTGATTATGACAAAAAGGGGAAGAAATAAAGAAAAGAGAAAGAGGGAGAAATAAAGAAAAGATAAAGGGGAGAAAGTAATTTTTGACTGAAGAATGGAGAAATTAGCATCATTTGAAATTTTACTCATCTATATAAGAAAGGGGAAGTCTTGGTTGTGAAATTTATTTCTTAAAATCTAACTAAATAAATTTTGATATCAAGAACCCTATCTTTTCTACATGAGAAATCTGATGAATACTTGCTAAAATTTCAAAATTTTTTAGTGCTTGAAAGGTAGTACTCAAAGAATTTTATTATTATCATAAAGAAAAAGATTATTAGCCCTAGAATTGATTTTTAATGATGTCAAAAGTATTTGAATATAAATCATATTTACTGATAATACTTTTAAGAGTGATTGTAGGCTTCTCATAATGCTCAATGATTGATTTCATCCAAGAAAAAATCCTTCCAAAATTAAGTAAAAATTATATTCCCCAGTTAAAGACTCAAGTTTGGAAGCAAAGAAATTGAGATTGACATGAAAAGTCTCAGATAAATGGAAAGTCTAGTTTAGAAGGACCTCTCAACAAGCTCAAATATATACAAATTAAGTTTGAGAAGGCAAATTTAGTCTAGAATAAGTTTAGATAAGGAAAGCTATCTAAAATTAATTTTAGCATGCTTGGCACGCTCTTGAGTTGACCAAGTTTGGAGCTTAGCCTACCCGATCTCAGTTTGAGGGAAAGAAAGAAATAAAAAAAAATTCAGAAGAACTCTCTTAGCCAATCAAGCTTCTATCTTAGCTGACCAAAATAGGGGCTTAGCTAACTCAGGCATTTGATAGCCGACTCAATCTCAGACTTAGGGTGAAGACAAAAAGATAAAAGTTCAAGCAATTTTTCTGAGCCGACCCAACAAAATTCTTAAACGATCAAGATTAGAGCTTAGCTGACTTACAGAGAAAGATAGCTGACTCAGTCTCAGAGAAAGATGAACATAAAAAGTAGCAAAAATTAGCAAATTTTCTGAGCTGACTAAGAAAGTCAGTTAGCCGACCAAGTCATCAAGTTAGCCGATTAAGAAGAGATTTGAGCTAACCTCATCTTAGACAGACAAAATACACAAAAAATTAGAATTTTGACATCTACTATTGAGCCATCTTAGAGATTTCAATTAGCCGACTTAAAGTTGAAGGTTAGCTGACTAAGAGCCAAGATGAACCGACTCACAAAATTATGGCAGAATAAAGGTTAGTTTTCTAGAATTTTCAAAATATGCCCAATTTATTTTCAATGGTTATTCTCAAACTTCTAATAACTAGAGCATTAATTATAGATATTTTTGAAGCCATAAATGAGAAGAATTTTAAATGAAAATAGGGATATTAAGTTTCAAGAGAATTTTTAAGTTTTTTCAAGAATTACTGAGTGGAAGTCAAGAGGAAAAGTGGAAGAAATTTAAGTGAGCTTTTAATTCGGTCCTCTCACATTTACTCAACAACAAGACAGGAGGAGAGCATGAATTTGAGCCAACCACTTTCAAGCAAAAGCATTGAAGCCTTCATCAATCTTAAGTATTCAAGAAAAAAGTCAAAGTAATCAAGGGCTCAACTACTTCAACTTCTTTCAGAGCTTAAAGAGTTTTAGTATTTTAAATTTCTAAATTAATGTATATCTTATCTTGTACTTTGTAACAAGTTTCTTAGGTGATGAAACTTAGGGTTGGTCCAAGCCTTTAAATTGGATACTATAAGATTTTGGTTGGTATCTCCATAAAAATCAACTTGGTTGATTATGAGCTTAGAAAAAAATAATCGTTTGTAAGGTTTGATTGGTGAGTTAAGAAAACTAACTGAATTAGATTATGAGCCTATGAAAATAATCTGACTGTAATCTTTATGGATTATAGTTGAAATTTTTAAGTGGATAGATTTGGAGAGTAGATGTAAGTGCTGAGTCTAGTAGCGAACCACTATAAATTTTATGTATTTATAATTATATTATTGTAGTTATCTTTTATTTTTGATTACTTATTTATTTTTAGTAAAGCACCCCACAAACACTTCAAAGATTTATTTTTAGGCACAAGTTTTTATAATTAAATTTTTAAGAAATCCAATTCCGCCCCTCTTTCTTAGGTTGCCTCCCTGAGAAATAAACGTGCTCCAAATCTTTGTATTGCTAAACTTGTCGTTTCTTAAAGTATATTTGGCCCATGGAACAATCAACTCTTTATAACTTTGTTGATATAGGTTCCACTCTTTGTATAATTCTAGCAAGGACGTTGCGCAAACAAACACTTCCAGAATATACAGAAATTAGTTAATTTTGTTCTTCAAATTTTTGGTTTCCACTTTCTCGGTTTATTTTTGTTTTGAGATGTTAAAGTATCAAACCTCCATATATTTGAACATTTTGAGTTTTAATCTAGATTCTATTTTCTTTATCCTAGAATTTTTTTATATTGTAATAACTTTAGTAGAAGTGGTTCTTTGTGATTAATATATTATATTTCTATCAATATCACTTTTAATGTCACTAATAAGAAACTTATTAACTTATTAAACTCTATTAAACAAAGAATTCATTAGTATTAGTAAATTAATAACATTATTAATAACCATATTTGCTTAATATATGCTGATATATGTTTAACATATACTTATTAAATAAAAAATTTATTAGTATTACTAAATAAATATAAAAATTAATGATATTCTTAATAATCATATTTGGTCAATATATGCTGGTATTAATAACATACATGTTTCATTAGCATTGTACCCTACCAATAGCTCCCTACCAATAGCCCGCACAAATTATTTGATTAAACAAATATATTATAAATTTTAATATACTTTTATGATCATGATCTTACTTAAAAGTGAAAGGATAACTACTAATGACCCTGCTACATTATATTTATTTATCCATCGATGCAATATTTTTCTATTGCTTATTATATATAGATTGGAATATAATCTTGTTATTCATAATAGTATATTTATTTTACACATATATATATTATCAAAATTTTGTACAGTGATAGCATATCATAATATTAAGATAAAAAATTTATTTTGGAAAACAATTAGGCTATCTACTTTACTATATTCTATTTTTGTTATCTATTCTATTACATCTATTTTATATTGTATTTCAATAACAGTTAGAAAAAAAGAAAAAAAAACATCACATGGTTATGCGCTAGTGACATATAAAGTTGGACTAAAATGCCCCTAAAAGGAGGCCTGATGGTGGCATTGGAGAGCAGAAGATGGCAAAGCCATTGGTGTTGGTGAGAGATCAAGAAAGGAGGGAAACATTTTTGTGGGGTAGCGGGAGAACCATCCTTTTTTGATATTTTATATTTTACTAAGAATATAAATAAGTTCTATATTTCTTTTGCATGCAATATAAACAATTCGTTTAAAAAAATTGGGGATGACTTGTGAGTATTTTTGTATTTGCTAGAATAAGAGTTTATTGTAAAATATAGTCTCATATGATTTAAAAGATAATATTTGAAATTAAAAATTTACAACTAACTAATATATTTTAATAATAATATATTGTTATATTTATTTTTTATGTATTTTAAAATTTATTAAAAGTTCTTTATTTTAACCAAGTTGAACTAGTTGATCTTGAAGTGAGATTAATAAGTTCTGCATATTTTTTATATGATATAAAACTAAATTACAAATACATGATTAATTTTTATTGCTATAATAAGAGAGTACTATAAAATGTAGACCCATTTGATTTAATGGATAATTTTAAAATTAAAATTTATCAATAGCTATATTTTTTACTAATGATATATTATTATATTTATTTTTAAAATATTTTAATTTTATTAAATATTTTTAGTAATTGTTGATCTGGTTGAGACCTAGATCCTCAGTCAGGTTGGTCTTTGATCTAGTTTAAACACCTATGAGTGAATTTATATATTTTTTTAAATAAAGCACTTTGTCATAATTTTTTTCCTCTATTTTTTTTAGATAAAAGGTTATATAAGTTGTCACTATTAGTGCATAAAATATTTTTTCTTACAATGCAAAAGAGTGCTACCAAGCCTTCACTATTAGTTATAGTACATAAATATATTTTTCTCAAATTTATGGTAACATAGTAAAAACATACTGCCACATTATCATAATGCAACTAGTATGCTTGCAAGCTTTCTGCTCTCTTGCGCATACACCTCCAGAAGCCATTAAGCTTTTTATTTTTTTTGCATAGTCCATCTCCTTCTATATAAGCCCAAACTAGTGCTTGTGCTTCTACGATCAAGGAGTTAATCTTAGGAGCTACATTCAAATATACCTGTTGTAACCAATCCATCTATGCCTATGAACAAATGCCAAAAAATCTACAAAAAAAAGTCCACACTGATCGGAGTTGGCTCCGACGAGGATCCTCTGATGCTTAAGTTAGTGAATGGACTGGTTAAACAGGAAATGAAGAGCAAGGTAAAAGAGTTTGCTCTTAGAATAACTAGGTGTATCTTACCAAACTAGCCAGTTTACTTTTCTTTTATAAATGTTGGGATGATACCACTTAGCATGTAGGTCTCTCTTTTTTCAGTGTAGAGTGATCGTGGGTAGGTAGTTAAAACACCCACTAATTATCGTTGCCCATCATTTTCGGGGATGATTTTATAGAGCTAATCATGGGCCAGATGAGCTGTTTAGAGAGCTTCCGTCGGTCAGCCGATTGGCTCAATACCGACTGATCATCGATTAGTTGAAAGACTTGAGACCGATTGATGGTCATTAAGGAAGCTTTAGATTGATCAACAATTAGTTGAGAGGCTTTTGGGTCCATCAGACCAAACATCCATTGATGGGTCATCATCGATTAGACTGAACGTCCATCAGATGGCAATATGTCGGCACTCCCATCATTGTATCGATAGGGCAGTTAGTGGACTATTATGCATTGATTCTTTGACGAGCCTTCCCCATCATCAATTATCAGTTGGTGAACGACCATCAATGGCCGACAGTCAGTCGATTGCAGGCTGGTGAGTCGGGCGGTAGATTAATAGCTCCCAACAGTTGCCCCCACGTCCAAGTTTGGTGCCATGACTTCACATTTTGACTTGATGCACCGAACGTAGGAGGTTGACATGTGGCATTGTCTCAATCTTCGTTCTACCATCTACCATTAATGATTTCTATGTCATTCGATAAGATTACTGTCTGATGCTTCGGGGATCTCAATGATCACCATCAATAGTCACACGATCGTAGGGCTCGAGAGATTTGACATTCGACTGGTCTTCGGTCGATACATGTCAGCATCTGGTGTAGTCTTCTGCACATTTCGATCGTCGGTGAGTTCTATAAATATTGGAGCCCCCTGTAGGTTTTTCTTCTATTGCTTTCAGCAGGAGCTTTAGGGGAATCTATTTATTTGCTCATCTTTTAGCTTTTAGGTTCGAGGTTCGAACCTTCTTTCTGACATCCTTTTTGTCTTTTCTTTTTATTTTATTTTATCGAGTTGTATACATGGCCAGTACTCATAGTAGTTCATTGCAGGATCCGATAGCCGAAGCATTCACGCTAACAACGTTGATTGTGGAGCAACTTCAGGATCAAAATCAAAGGCTCCCAGACTCGACGATCGAGTGATTTCACCTCCGTCGGGTTTTGTTGCTTTTTTACTTGGAGAATTTTAGGTCGGGCCTTAGGTTTCCTATTCTTGAGTTTCTTTGGAACATCTTCGACTATTATCGGATGTGTCCGACCTAGTTAGCACTGGACTTCATTCAGCTTTTGATCACTTTTGCTTTATTGTGTCGATTAATCCTGATGAACCCTCGGCTTTCTCTATTTAAATCTTTCTTTGTCCTTCTACCCCATCGGAAAGTCGATCGATGATGGTACTTTGCCCTGAGGAGGGGGCTTTCTTTTATCATCGATCTTCCATCATCCATCTATGATTGGAAGACCCAGTTTTTCTTTGTTTCATTCCTTTCTTTCTGAGGCTTTCCATTAGTATGGGGAGAGCCAAATATCCTTCCAAACGAGAATAGTTAGGTAGATCCAGCCAATCGAGAGGACTTTCTTCAGCTGAAAGATATGAATGTTTTTCTATAGAAAAATTTGATCATCGAAGAGGCTCTGTATGATGCCAAACTTGGTCTAGCGCCATCCGTAGGTATATGTAGCGTCTGTAGATTTGGATCTTCTTTTATTCCATCAGGTTTCGATATTAACCTGAATTCATTGTTCGATTTTATAGGGATGCATCTTCCTCTTGAAATCTCCATGGACGAAGTTTGGCAGTTTGCTACTCAGAAAAGGGTGGCGTCCGATGCTGGTCCATCATGTGCGCCAAATAAAAGTTAGGCAGTGGGTTCTTTGGCTGCCCCCAACTCTACCGATGTTCCCCCGGTAGCACCTTCGAGGACCGTTGGTACTTCCGTCGTTGCCCTCCTTTCTCCGATGGTGACTACTTCTGCTGAAGCCCCTTCAGCCATCACATGGTCGGAGGAGGATGTTATCATCATTGATGCTCCAGCTATTGCTCCTGTGTTGGGAGCTCAGCCGACTGTTACTGCGCCCGCTCCATGACCAACTTTGATTCATCGGGGGCATTCATCATCTCCATCCACGCTCGAGTGGATGTCAGCACCTCTCAAACAATCATCCGCCAAAGAAAAAGGGAAGGCATCAGTTCTTTCTGCACTGGCTAGGAGTGATGCTTCTATCCGTGGATATACGAACTCTGAACAAGTCAATGTTTGGATCCCTGATGGTGGATCGGCTCTTTCTGACCCTCAACTAGCGAGGAGCTTGGTTCATGCCATTCTTCTTTTGATTAATCAAAAGTCAAGAAGGAGTCAGACTTTGGCCAAATTATTCGGCTTATTCTATCTGACTTTCATTGGGATAAGTTGGTAATTTATTTTGCCTTTTTCTTCTATTTGTTTTAACTAACTTGATTTACTTTGTTTCGAATAGTGGGCTCACGACATGGCCGAACTTGAGTCAGCCTGCTGTAAAATGGCCGATCTTCGGCATGCATGTTCCAACTCAGTTGTTAGCCGTAAATGCCGAATGTGATTTGATGATCCATCGGCTAGAGCAGCTAGAGAAAGAAGCTACTGTTCGGGAGAAAAACTTGTCCGATGAAGTCTCCTGCCTTAAAGTCGAGCTTGGATCGATTAGATCCAAACTTGAGTTGATTTGGTCCGACCTTAAGTTGGCTCAGGAAGAAGTAAAGGCGTAGGAGAGTTGCGTTAAGATGAAGAAGCATGAGATAAACAAGCTGAAGAGAGACCGCGACAACTGGGCCAAGGAGGTGGAGGACTAGAATCGAAGGTGGCAGTCTATCGATGGGGAGGCATCTTCAGCCAAGGCAAAGATCCAAGTTTTGCAGTAGGGTCTCGGTCGGGCGAAAGAGCTAGGCATCAAGGAATTCAAGGCCTTGATCGATCTAAAAACTTTGATCCTTCAAGGAAGTAAAACTTTCTATTAGATCAAGTTTGGTGATAGTTGGGATGTTGTTAAACAGCTCTTTTCTAATCTTGATCTTGGCAGCATCATCATCTCTGGTGCTGAAGAAGAGAAAGAGGGAGGCATCCCTGATGCTGAAGAAGAGGAAGAGGGAGGCATCCCTGATGCCGAAGAAGAAAAAGAGGGAGGCAACGATGAAGCACCTGGTGACCCGATGAAAGATGGCACTCCCATTGCTGCTTCCGCTCTAATTGAGTCGGCTCTTGCAGCTTCTAAAGGAAAAATCATATTTTTTGGATCAGATTCATTCAGATCTGATTTGACCAAGAGAAATATTTTAAAAAATTTTCTCTTAAATCTAAATTAGATTTGATACTTTTCAAATCTAATTTGATAAATCTAATAAAATAAAATAAAATAAAATAAATTAGATTTAATTTATACCTTATTCTTGGGTAATCTTATTATTCTGTGATGATCTTGCTGATTTTCTGAGGTTCTAGATACAGCCACGCAATCATCTTCCCTTTATCGGTATCCACTCGGATAGGATCTGAAGATCTTCTTCTTTTTAATATTTTCTCCAAAGATTAGATCTAGATCTGATCTTAAAGATTTTTAAATAATTTTTGAAGATCCAATGTCGTCTCTTGCAGCAGTGCTACCTTCTTCCTTTCTTATCACCTTTCTCTTGCCTGAATCGCACCAAACTTAAGCCCAAGGCCTCTTGGGCATGGAGAGGAAAGAGAGGATCGGAGGTAGGCATGGAGGAGAGGGGAGAGGGCTATGTGGCATGGGCAAGGAGAGAACTCTTTTAAACCTAGGTGCAGACAGGGTTTATATAGACCCTGTTGTGCCATGCAATGCCACATCATCCCGATCAATCACGTCGCTTCATGCAATTAAATCTAAATCTGATTGATGGAATGATATCACTTGATCCAATCAGATGAGAGCCCCTCTCAAATATCCTTAGGTGGTGCCAAGACTGATCAAAGTAGAGTCTTTGGTGCCACCTTATTTGATACCATGAAGCAACATGGAGTCCCATTTGTATGGGACTCCAGGCATCATTATCCTTGGGCTCATGCCTTCCTAGGCGTGCGCCCCCTTTTTTCCTCTTTCTAGTAGAAGGACAAACCCTCATCTACTCTCCTATGGATGCATGACACATGGGCAGATGTCTAAATATCAAAGGTCAATGTTTGACCAAAGTCAAAAGACAAGAATTAGCAGGTAATTGAAAATGGCAGGTATTGTCTCAAATTTATCTCATAAATTAAGACAACCCTTTTCTAATCTGGACAAGCTCCAGTCAGACCAAGTAAAGATACCTGAGTTAGTCCAAACACATTTGGCTCAGTCGAGATGACTTTTGATGATTGTTGAAGGAGAACATTAGGCTCAATCGTGTGCTAACACGATTTTCTTGAACCTAATTAAATCTAATTCAAATCAATTGAATTGGATTAGTCCAATTGATGATATCCAGATCCAAATCCTTTTTTATATGATCCAGTTAGGTTCAATTCTATATGGTAATGAGATATGTCGCAATCTCTATCATCGACATCATCGAAACACCTTCCGATGGATTAGAACTTTTCTGATTCAGACAACTAGAATGATCGATCATCCAAATCATTCTAATTGCTCTCAAAATCTATCAATGACACCTAGCAGTATATGATGGCAACCCATCAGAACTGAAAATGAACCTCTCGATGTAGTTACCTATGTGATTAAGTTCTTCTATCTTGAGCTCCAATTGGATTAGGGTTAAGGTGAACTCATCAAACCCTAATATCCATCATATGAATTAATCATTTGATTCAAATCCAATGTAAAAATCTTAATAGAAACTCTTTCTATTATTTCACTCTGCCATGGCCATGGGCTTATGGATTTAATTCTCATGATTATCATAGGGCTGCTCTTCATCTACCGAGGTAGATAGATTTTCTCTTGGTGCAATCCAATTCCTACAATGAACATGCTATAGCCAACATACACCTTAGGATTTTGAATGGCTAGGAGATCGAGTCACGGTATAGTCAAACTATAACACTCTCAAGGTGAACTGTCGATGCACCTCAGATCAAAGGACCAGACATACCACTATAGCTTCGAGCTAGTCATCGATGAGAAGGTAGATTTTCTAATGACTGCTTGAAATGATCACGCTTAGTGTCCTCATTCTCTAACGAGTACCTATACTCTCACTCCGATGTCTCTACACCATAGACTCAAGACTCATCTACTATAAAGAAGCGATTGTACACCAATCTTTCGGATCAATCACCATCCTCATGATGATCCTATGGTCAGGAGCATTTTATGAGTTAATAATGAAAATTCATGTCTTAAATTTTCAATTCTTAAAAATAAGAATTATCATTATCATTAACTCAAAGAATGTATCACAGACACTAAATATATATTGTGATAGAAAATAATTTATTTTATTATTTATAGTCAAAATTATAATTTTGCCCTTAGAAGTGTATAACAAGTGTCAGCCAATTCTGGCTTCTAGGGCACATATATCTAACAAACTCCCACTTGACCTAAAGCCTATTGGCTATAATTCTAAGTCCCATCTTCTCAAGATGAGCTTCGATCTTCTGCTGGCCTAATAGCATTGTAAGTGGGTCTATCGCATTATCTGCAGAGTCGACTCTGTTGATCTTGACGTAACCTTTTTTGAGGTAATCACGGATGAGATGGTATCATCGCTCGATGTGCTTGGATTTCTAATGAGATCTCGGCTTCTTAGCTAGGGCTATGGTGCTATTCTTATTGCAGTATAGAGAAATGGCATCTGATGGCATCACTTCAATCTCTGCAGTAAAATTTTTGTACTAGAATGCTTTCTTCGCAGTTTTTAACGCAGCGATATACTCTGCTTCCATGGTGGAATCTACTTTCACTATCTGTTTGGAACTCTTCCAACTAACCGCACCACCATTACACACAAACAGACTTTCAGATGTTGACTTTCAATCATTTACATCGAACATAAAATTCGAGTCTGTATACCCCTTGACTTGGAGTTCTCTATTACCAAAAATCAACAACATATCCTTAGTTCTTCTCAAGTACTTAAGGATATTTTTTATAGAAGTCCAGTGTTCTTCATCTGAATTCAACTAATATCTGCTCGTGACACTCACAGCATGAGCTATATCAAGTCGTGTACATAACATGGCATACATGAGGCTCCCTATTGCTAAAGTATAAGGGATCTTGCTCATATATTCTATCTCCTCAAGTGTGCTAGGGCACATCTTTTTGGAAAGATGAATGCCATGTCTGAAGGATACAAAACCCCTCTTGGAGTTTTCTATGCTAAATCTCTTTAGCACTTTCTTTATATACATCTTCTATGAAGGTCCTAGCATACTATTCGGTCTATCTCTACAGACCTTAATTCTTAGAATAAAGGATGCTTCTCCTAGGTCTTTCATGGAGAATTCTTTGGATAACCATATTTTAAATGTGGTCAATATGAAAATATCATTCCCAATAAGGAGGATACATCCACGTGCAATACGAGGAAGATAATAGTGCTCCCACTGACCTTTATGAAGATACATGGTTCTTCCTCATTCTTAATGAAACCAAATAATTTGATCACATTGTTAAAATAAGTATTCCAGCTCCGAGATGCTTACTTAAGAACGTATATGGATCTTTGCAGCTTACATACTTTGTGATCAGCATCACTGGATGTAAAATCTAACGGCTGTTTCATATACATATCTTCCTCAAGGTATCCATTTAAGAACGTCGTTTTCACATCCATTTGCCATATTTCATAATCAAAATAGGCTGCAATAGCAAGCAATATGCGGATGGATTTTAGCATAGCTACTGATGAAAAGGTATCCTAATAGTCAATGCCTTCGCATTGACTATACCCTTTTGCCACTAATCTAGCTTTGAATGTCTCTATATTTCTATCTGCACCAATTTTTCTCTTGTAGATCCATTTACACCCAATAGGTACTATACCTTCTGGCGGATCTACCAAGGTCCAGATTTGGTTTGAGTGCATTGAATCAATTTCTAACTTCATTGCCTCTAACCATTTCTCGGAGTCGATATCCGATATCGCCTCATCATAAATTTTGGGATCAT
Organism: Cocos nucifera; assembly: GCA_006176705.1. Classification (NCBI taxonomy): domain Eukaryota; kingdom Viridiplantae; phylum Streptophyta; class Magnoliopsida; order Arecales; family Arecaceae; genus Cocos; species Cocos nucifera. Next base: position 156,179 of record QRFJ01000285.1, read on the forward strand.
CACCATGAACACCATTACCTACGAGAAATATTCTCTACTTCTTCTGAAATAGTACCTAAGTACCTCTCAGGAGGATAGAAAATTCTTTCCGATCTACGAGGTGGAGGAGGTATTGATTGTATTGGCTCAATCTAATTTGGTTCTATTTGGTCCTTAACTCATTGCTCTTATGAGACTTTCTCCTCGAGCTTGATCTGCTTTCCAATGCCACCATCTTGATTAAACTATTTTTCAAAAAAGATGGCATGTCAACTCATAATCACATTGTGATCTTCTAGAAAGTAGAAATAATATCCTAATGACTCTTTAGGATATCCTATGAATCGAGCTCTAAAGGACCTGAAGTCTAACTTGTCCACTTGTTATCTTTTGACATGAGCCGGACAATCCTAAATTTTGAAATGACTCAGACTTGATTTCTTACCATGCCATATCTCATACGGTGTGGTAGGAATGATTTTAGAAGGAACCCTATTCAATAAGTATATTGCAGTTAACAGACTATGTCCCCAAAGAAAATCAGGAAGATCTATGAAGCTCATCATGGATCGGACCATATCTAATAAGATCTGATTCCTCCATTCTAAAATTTCATTGAGTTGAGGTATTCTAGGTGGAGTCCATTGAGAGATTATACCATTTTGCTTGAGATAGTCAAGAAATTTCTGACTAAGGTATTCACCTCCTCAATCTGATCGAAGAAGCTTAATGAGTTTTTCAGTTTGCTTTTCGACTTCATGTTTAAATTTCTTGAACTTTTCAAAAACTTCAGACTTGTGTCTCATAAGATATACATACCCATATCGAGATATATCATCAATAAAGGTTATGAAGTAGATAAAGTTGCCTCTAGTCGGCACATCAAATGGGCTGCACACATCAGTAAGTACTAGGGCAAGAAGATCCATAGCCCTTTTTCCATGTCCTACAAAAGGGAGCTTAGTCATTTTACCATGAAGATAAGATTCATAAATGGATATGACTCGAAAGTCAATGGACTCAATAGCTCAATTTTTTTCAATTTGTTAACCCTATCTTCTGCTATATGACCTAGTCTTAGATGCCATAGATACCTATCATTTGGACTATTCCTAGATCATTTTGTTCTTATGGCATTCATATTTTGCTCGATATTAAAAATAGATACATCAATATGTAACTGGTAAAGATTGTTAATAAGAAAACCACTTACAATTTTATTTCTTTCATAAAGAATGTTACAATGGTCCTTAAGAAAACTAATTACATAGCCTTCTAGTGCTAAGCATGGAATAGAAATCAAATTTCTGCTTGCTGCAGGCATATAATAACAATCCTTTAATACTAAATCTAAACCAGATGGTAGTCGAAGAAGATATGTTCCCATGGCCACAGTAGCAACTCTTGCTTCATTTTTGATGCATAGGATCATCTTATCATCCCTCAGCCTCCTACCATCCTTAAGATCCTGCATGAAAGTGCACAAATGAGCACTAGAACTAAAGTCAAGCATCCAATTGGATGCAGAAGAAACCATAAGGTTAGACTCA